>CAUYRH010002298.1:0-46545 GCA_963574655.1 Perodicticus potto
TTCTTGGGGCTGCAGCCACTCTCAGCAGAGGTTATCCACAGAAATCACTTCTCTCTCTTGGCTGGGTTCCCAGGATTCAGCTCAATTGTGCAGTTTCGAGAGGTTATCCTCCCTTTTGGATAGGAGCCTTTTTCGGAAGCAGCTTCCAGTCAGCCATCTTGCTCCCTGCCTTTGTGGTTTTAAATAATCATTTCATATAATTTTATTTTCTATCATTTTTGTATATCAGTTGTTTCCTTTTTCTTTTCATACATTTTTTAGTAATGGCCTTGCAGTATATATTTACAACCAATCCAAGATGACTTTCAAAATACATTGTGCCACTTCTCAGATAATGCAAATACTTGATAATAACAAAAGTAATCCTAATTCGTTCCTCTCATCTATTATATTTTGCTGTCATTTATTTCATTTGCATGTAGGCATACTTGAGTAAAATTATACACACATATGTATATACATATATGATATATACAGAACCTTACACGGTCAAACGAGTTGTTGCTACTCTTATTTTGAATAAAACGTTATCTGTTCTTATTAAGAATAAGAAAAATAAGTTTTGTTTATTTTCACTTATTCTTTCTTCAGTGTTCTTTTATACAAATTTCATTTTCTGACCTATATTAATTTTCTTTCTCTTTAGAGAACTTCTTTTAATATTTCTTGTAAATCAGGTCTACTAACAACAAATTCTTTCAATTTTTGTTCATTTGAGAAAGTCTTTATTTCTCCTTCTTGTTTGAAAGATGATTTCACAGGGTAGATTTCTAGCTTAGTGGTTTTGTTCTCTCAACACTTTAACTGTCTCACTCTATTCTCTTCTTACTTGCATGGCTTCTGAGAAGAAGTTGGATATAATACTTATCCTTGTCCCTATATAGGTAAAGTGTTCTTTGGCTTCTTCTACAGTTTTTTTCTTTATCTTTGATTTTCTGTAGTTTGAAATGATATGACTACATGTAAGTTTTTTAAAAAATTTATCCTGTTTGGAGTTCTCTGTACTTCCTAGATCTGTGGTTTGATATCTGACACCAATTTTTCAAAACTTTCAATCATTATTGTTTCAAATATTCTTTCTGTTCTTTCCTTTTTCTTTTCTCCTTATTTTATTCCCATTACCTGTACATTACGTCTTTTGTAGTTATCCCTGTGTTCTTGGATAGTCTTTTCTGTTTTGTTCAGTCTTTGTTCTCTTTGCTTTTTTCTATTAAAATGTTTCTGAACTCATTTTAAAAAACTTTTATCTTAGGATTTCCATCTTTCTGCTTACCTTGCCCAGCAGGTGGAAGCATATTTTATCTGTCAGGGATTTTAGCATATTCATAAATGAATTCATAATTCATTTGTTTTAAAATCCTGGTCTGATAATTCCAATGTCCATGCCTCATCTAGAGCTAATGTTTGGTCTGTCTCTTCAAGTTGTGTTTTTTGCCATTTGGTATGTCTTGTAATTTTTGCTGTGTCTTGTAATCATTGCTGGATAGCTGGACATGATATACGAGGTAAAAGGAACTGCTGTAAATAGTCCTTCAGCAATGTGGTGGTAAGGTGTGGAGGGATGGGAAGCATTCTATAGTCCTAAAATTAGGTCTCATTCTATTAGTGAGATTATAACTCTGGGCTATGAGCTTTACGAGAATTTCTCAGTTCTTTTCCTCCCCTTACCTTAGATGGGACAGGTTTCCTAGAATAGTCTAGAGTTGAGTGTTTTCCTTCTCTCACGTGGAAAGCTAGAGCTGACTAGAGCTGGATATTTTTCTTCCCCCAGGTCAGTTAAGCTCTGATAATAATTACCTTGGCCACTTAAAAAATTTCATTTACTACAAGTGAAGTATCACCTGTTTCCCAGGCTGCCCTCAAACTCCTGGGTTTAAAGAATCCTCTGCCTCAGCCTCCAAAGTAGCTGGGACTTCAAGCTGCCTAATTCCTGAGGCATGTTAAGAATAATAATCTGCTTTGCATATTTCAATTTAGTTTCTTTTCCCTTCCCTTTTCAGGAAGCATGAGAGGAATTTTCTGATATTTACTGTGGGGATCTCATCAAGCTACTGGTGGTAAAAGTGAAAAAAGTCTGGAGGCATCCTATGACTGTGTTCCCCTGGAGGTTTTAACTCCTAGACTTTCTGCACTGAGCCTCCAGATATTCACTGATGATAGTTCAGGGTTTCTTACCCTGGCACTGATTCCTATGGCAGTTTCTGCTCCCAGGTCTCTGTTCTTGAATTCCCCTATCACTCCAGTTTTAAGGACCTAGGTTTGCCCTGTGTTCCCCTCTCTCTTATGGATTCAAGATGAGTTGCTGATTTTTTAGCATGTTTAGCTTTTTACTTGTTAGGATGGAGAGGAACCTTCAAGGCTCCTGTCATGCAAAACCCAACAGTGGAAGTACCACTCTCTGGTTTTCCTCTGCATCCTCAGTACATGGGATGTGCTTGATTTAACATTGTTAAATGAATGCGTGATACTGTTAATCAGACAAAGATTTCTCTGACTTTTCCATGGTAATGTTACCTATCAAAATTTTATTGCTCTGAATCACAGCAATGCCTTTCAGAATAACATAAGTAAATACCAAATAAATTTAACTCTTTGTAGTAGCTTACAGAATGCAAGAAAATATTGAATCATGAGGCTGTCTCTCCTTGGTCAGCTGATAACTTGGCCCCATAAGATGTGATCAGAGATGGGGCAAGGTCATGCAGTGCAAACATAGATAACTTAAGCAACCACTACCTGTTGGAGAACAACTTTCAGAGGAGAAATGTGCAGCCAGAAGGAGAATCTCCAGACCTGTGAGATGCTGATGCTGTTGCCTTGTGAACATAATGAGGGCTTACTGAGCCTGACAGTAATAGCTCCTGACTTAGCAAACACGCAATACAGTAGCTTCTTCATTAGCTTTTGCTATAATTTATGCATTAGGGCTTTGGTTTCGGGAGAAAATTATCCCAGAAATATCACATTATTAAAGTGATTTGATATTTATACTGGATAATTGGCAAACATGCATTGTTGGCAAGATAAAATTTGTTTTCTACTGACATGCTTGCTTCCTGAATTAGATGGGCAAATTAGCAGCCTTAGGCTTCTCTATCCAATTCAATGTACAGCGTGCATGATGTACGGAACAAATTTTTATTTTCCATAAGCAAAAGCCTGTATTTTAAATGACTTGTAGATGTGATTCCTTTGTCACTGAAGTGTGTTATTTTAGTTCATATTCATTTAATGTTTTTACTGAAGCGCTCCACAACAGATAAATTAGGAACAAGAGATGGTAATCTAATTTGGATTGAAGAGAGGTGGTCACTTGTAGAAGAAATGATTAGAGCTTTAGAAGTATCGTAGAGTAAGGAACCACATCATCTTCTCCTTTGCTCAAAGACAGAATTCTAAGTCATCTTAATTAGTCATGCAGGCAGGAGATTTCAGTGCACTTTCAGCCTTAAACAGTGGTATAATTCCTGGCAGCACTGTGATATGGTTGTTTGTATTATATAGAAATTGGATATCAAATAGGAACCCAGAGGGTGGAGCCTGTGGCTCAGTGATTAGGGTGCCGGCCCCATACACCAAGGGTGGTGGGTTCGAACCCAGCCCTGCCAAACTGCAACAAAAAATAGCCGGGTGTTGTGGCAGGCCCGTGTAGTCCCAGCTACTTGAGAGGCTGAGGCAAGAAAATTGCTTGAGCCCAAGAGCTGGAGGTTGCAGTGAGTTGTTATGCCACAGCACTCTACTGAGGACAATAAAGTGAGACTCTGTCTCAAACAAACAAACAAAAAAACAAATAGGAACCCAGAGCTGATGATTTCAACCTGTGCTAACTGGATTATATAACTCTGGTGAAGGAGAAGACCAGGTGGCTAGTTTAGTTGAAAAATCATAATTTTGGTAGAATTTAAGACCATTACACTAAGTGAAGTATCTAAAGAGTGGGAAATCAAACACCACATGTACTCAGTATGAAACTGAAACTGACCTATGCACCCATGTGTGTACTGAGGGAAGTAAAACTCAGCAGAAATCAGCAGGGGGTGAGGGGGAAAGAGGGGATGGAGAAAAGCTACCTGATGGGTACAGTGGAGACTATCTGTGTGGTGGGCACACTTGTAACCCTGACTGAAGAGAAGCAAAATTGATACAGGTAACCAAAAACATTTGTATCTCCATAATATTTTAAAATAAAAACTGAATCAAAAGTCAGCTTTTGAAGTCGACTTCTGATAACCATAGCAGGTGAAGGTCCTCATGGAAATTTCCTTTATGTGGCCTTCTAAAATATGTAGCTTGTTATCATCCTGTTTCTCATATCATGGCTTTTAAGCACAGGTGACAATGTCCTCTCTGTACATTCTGACATTTCTTTACTCCCACTCCCATTCACTCCACTTTAAGCATATTTGATGTTTATCAAACATCTCAAGTATAACTCGGGTTTCTGGGCTTGCTATAATATATTCAGGACCTGGAATATTCTTCACCTGTATCAATGAGGGAACCTGGCTGTTCATGCTATTCAGTTTTTGATTGTTCTTCTCTGACCACAATATGCAAAACGGCAGCTCTGTCATTTCTATTTTCTTCCTCTGGTTTGTGTTTTGGTAGTTTTTATCACCATTTTGTATAAAGTTACTTTTATGTGTGTGTGTGTGTGTTGTCTATTTTCTCTTACGAAAATGTAAAGATGGATAGGGCAAAGGATTTCTCAGTTTGGTTTACTACTCTACATCAAATCCTAAAAAAATCCTGGAACCTAGTAGTTTCTCAATAAATACATCTTAAAGGGTGGCACCTGTGGCTCAGTGGGTAGGGTGCTGGCCCCATATACCAAGGGTGGCAGGTTTGAACCCAGCCCCGGCCAAACTGCAACAAAAAAATAGCTGGGCATTGTGGCAGGCACCTGTAGTCCCAGTTACTCAGGAGGCTGAGGCAAGAGAATCACCTAAGCCCGGGAGTTGGAGGTTGCTGTGATCTGTGACATCACCGCACTCTACATAGGACGATAAAGTGAGACACTGTCTCTAAAAAAATTTAAAAAATGCATCTTAAAAGACTGAATAAATACAATTCAAACATATGTTAATTTGCATCAGGGACATTACCTGAGCAATATATTTTATTCACAGATGTATTTTATTCACAAACACAGGATATTAGATTAGTACTGCATTTCAATTGAATTACTTAATGAGTGCAATAATTTAATGTTGAGTACTATTAGGAATTTATTTGCCAAATCTGCCAATATTATGTTTTGCAATTTGTCACTTTGCGCAAGGATCCCAAATTCAATATATCAAATTGTCTTATGAATGTGTCACAATTTTTATTTTGTTAACAGATGCATCCTTTTGGCTTTCTGATGGTCTCTGTTGGGCATTATTAGTACTGAAAAGTATTTATCAAGGGCTTGATAATGACTATTGTGGTACTAGTTACTCAGTCAGAATAAGGATGTAGTCCTAACTTATGTGTGAAGAGGATTTGGTCAGGGTAGATACTGGGAAGACTTGTTGGTAAGCAAGAAGGAAGATACCGCATGAGAGACTAAACACTAGTTCTGTTTCTCTCAAATGGAAAATTATTATTCACCATCTTAACACGCACTTTTTTCCAGAAAGCAATTCAGCCTATATTGTCTGGCATAGAATCAAGTTTAGGCAAGAGAACAGTTTTTAGTTTTAGTACTTTAATATTCAGGGGGAAAAGCTGAACACTGGCAATGGTAATTTCTCTAGAGCTTTTGTATTTATTACCTTCGTCTCAGAGATCTTAGCTGGGGACACAACATGTCTGCTGCTGATGCCTGGATGGAACTCATGAACAGGAGGAAGACACCAGAAGTCAGTTTACACATGGGGCAGAATTTCTCTGTTAACAATAGGAGGGGGAGGGGAGTGGAGGGGAGAAGTTGGATGGAGGGAGGGTAATCGGTGGGACCACAGCTATGGTGCGTATTGCAAGGGTACATGTCAAATCTATTAAGTGCAGAGTATAAATGTCTTAACACAATAAGTGAGGTGAAGGCTATGTTAAACAGTTTGATGTAAGCATTCCAAATTGTATATTAAATCAACACATTGTACCCCATAAATGCATTAATATATACAGTTATGATCTAATAAAAAACAAAACAATGTAGCTCATGATTATCAGTAATGTTTGCCTCCTTTGTTTAGTCTTCTTATGACTATGTCTGAGTTCATTAAGAGATAGTTCTGGGTTCCGGATTCAGATATGTTGCAGAGTCAGATAAATACTCGGATACTGATTTT
Source organism: Perodicticus potto (assembly GCA_963574655.1). Lineage (NCBI taxonomy): Eukaryota > Metazoa > Chordata > Mammalia > Primates > Lorisidae > Perodicticus > Perodicticus potto. The sequence continues at coordinate 6,279 of CAUYRH010002298.1, forward strand.
ATTTATGAACCTCTCTACCACCCACCCTCCCAGTTAAGGATATTAACTTTTTGGAATACATTTTACCTATTTTCTAAAGAAATAAAACTAAGTAATGCAATGATTAAAGCACAAGGGTAAGTAGTTTAAAGTCACAGGTACACGTGAGTCACAGCTTGTAAAACAGAATAGAAAAATAATGGTATAAATAGCATAGTTACTCAACATGGCCTAAATGTGTTTTTCTATCATTTTAGGGGTAGAAAACAAACATGGATTTTACATACTTCAGTGTGGGGTATTAGGTGTCTCTGCTGTTACATTGATATGCTCACAGCACTAGGTTAGAATTCAGTTTCTTAGGCTGAGTTTCAGAGGTTGGTCACATGTCTATTTTTGTTATTTAGTTTGTTAGTTTGTGAAAGGAGGTAGGTTTCTGAACAGATTGGGAATTAGAGGTTTTGTAAGCTTCAAAAAGAAAAATGGCGTCATTTTTGCTAGAAGAGTTAAAAGGTGATTTTAAAAGTTAGAATAAGCCTCATCTTTCTGTTCCTTTGGGGCTCACCCTGCATCTTTGACGACCCATATGTGCAGTCTGACAGTGAATTGAGCGCCATGTTTCTCTCAGCCTTTGCGTTCGCTTCTCACAGCTGTCAGTGGTGCTGTGTGTGGGCTCGTCTGTGCAGTGTGCTCTTGGGGTAGGTGCTGTTTGTGCCCTTGAATTTAGGTGGCACTCAGGGCTTGGAGTAGGCACTTGCTTTTTCTCTCTCCTCCCACCCTACTCACTAATGAAAAGTCTTCCTCAATGTTGATCATAGTACAGCTCTGTTCTTTATGTTTACGAACAAAGTAAGAGTTTACATGGAAGTAAAGCCAGTGGATAATTTAGAGTCACGAATCATGCAGGAAAGGAAGGTCGATGGTGTACATAAATCTAGAATGAACTGAAGCTTGAAAAATCATTGCTAAAGAGGACGAGTGGAACTTTCCCAGAAAATCCTATGTTATTGAGTGAGTCCTAATGTAGACCTTATTTGAGAATTGTTGCTATGGCTTTAATGTCTCCTCCAAAACTCATGTTGAAATTTAATCACCATGGTAACAGTGTTGAGAGGGGGGACTTTTATGAAGTATGTATTAACCAGTGTGATGTAAGCATTCCTAATTCTATATGAAATCAGCACATTGTGCCCTATAAATGCACTAGTGTGTTCGTGATTAATGTGATCGTGTTTATGATTTAATAACAAAAAAAAGCTAATTAGGTCATGTATGAATGGCATCAGGGGACTGGGTTTAGGTACTGAGAGCGTGGGCTTTGGATACTTTGTTCTCTCCATGGTTCACATTCATTTAAATTTCTCAGCTATTATTTCTTTCTCAGCAAGATGAGCCAGAACTGTATTGATTTATATATTTGCTGGCATCAGCTCAGCCCTGTAGGGGGTGAATACCATGGAATTGAAAGTGTGAAAGACCTGTTGGGTGGAACGTCTGTGAAAGACAAGGGTAGAGGTGAGCCAGGAGACTCTTTAGACTGGCATCTGTGAAAAGAGAGAGGAAGGGAAGAATGATTGGGTTGGAAGAGCGGAGGACCGCAGTGACCCCTGAGAAGGCCTTGTTGAAGCTGATGGGCTGCCCAAAGCAAAGGTTGTCCCCTGGAGGAATTTTGCACTGTGCAGAAATGCCCTAGTCCCAGTACCCACACTTTTCTCTGGTATCAGCTGAAAGTGTCCCAGGAAGGGCCCTGAGGTGGATCTCACAGATGGGGAACCTGGAGCTGTCAGCTGTCCATACTCTGCAAGTTCCTCTCTTGAGGGCTATCCAAGCAATGTGCATTTGAGGCTGCCACACGATTCTTATACAGGGTGGTCATAAAGTTTGTGTGTAATTTAACATTGCGTACAAACTTTATGGCCACTCTGTATATTAACCATTTTATTAGTCAAGCTACTATAATAAAATTCCATAGTCTGGGTAGTTTATAAGCAACAGAGATTTTTTTCTCATAGTTCTGAAGGCTTCGAAGTCCAAAATCAGTGTTGGGTGAGGGCCTGCTTTCTGGTTCATAGAGGGTGACTTTTTGCTGTATCCTCATAGTGGAAGGGGCAAGGACTCGTTTATAGGGGTACTGATCCATTTATAAAGCCTTTCCCCTTGTGACCTAATCACCTCCCAAAGCCTCTCACCTTGGAGGTTAATATTTCAACATATGAAGTTTGGGGGAAACACAGACATTCAGACCATTGCAACCAGTACGTGTTTTCTAGCAACTTTGCCTTTTCTCAAGAATTTATGTATATGTTAGTCTTTATGTTCCTATATCAAGGCTTGAGAGTTTTAGAAAATATTGCTTTGACCCTCCTCCATTTATTGCTTTGTAACTGGCATGCCACACAGATCTCTCTGTTCAGTTGGGCTGCCTGTTTCTGTATGTGAGAGTCAAAGAAATTTGTCTGGGAGTCGTGACTGATCTCTGTCCCACAGCTGAGGCTGTGAAAAATATGTGCGATTTCTGAGATATTTTTTGCTAGTGTGTTTCTCAAACATTTTCCTTAAATTGTGTCACACACTGTTTACCAAGTAAGTCTATCCTTGTCTCTGAGATAAAGGAAAGTTGTCAGGATGTGCACCATCCACCTTGAGCTTATTTGGGAGAACACATGGGGGGCAAGGGAAAGAAGGTTGGCTCAGAGTGGAAAGAAGATTGATCGTTTTTCTTCTAAAGCCCAGTTCTCCTCCCCACGATGATGGTAGCAGCATTCCAGTTTTAATATAATCCCATTGCGAGGCAACATCTAAGATTCACAGACTCAGCTGTGATTCCCAGCACACCACTGGGTCGGCAAGTCCAAGGGGGAAGCCCAGGCTTTAGCCACCTACTACATTTCACCTGCTTCTGAGAAATGGTGAATCGGTACACCAGACAGCAAGGCAAACAGAAATGGCCCTGAAGTACCTCCTGGGCTTTGCTTAGTCCTTCTTTTTAGAGCTCATCAGAAAAGACTACTTTTACTCTGAGACTGAATTGTGACAAGGCGTAAGAGTCAGTTTTTAGCACTGACATGTCAACTTTCTCAACTAAAAAGCTGATATACATTATGGGTATGCAAAGAAAAGTAGCTAGAGAAACTAACATTGGTAAGACTACTGTGACCAAGACCACTGCCGCCACTGGCCAACATTAGAATTTACTCTTTTCCACGTAAGCTGGGCTTTCCATCCTTTAGCCCATCATTAAAGCTGCATATACTTGTACATAATAGACCCTTAGCTGAGGGTTTTCTCCAAATAACTTGGACATTTCTTTCTGTAGAAATGAGAATGTTTTCCAAAGGTGAAATACTTGGTTACAATAAATTACTGTGAGTCTCAGGATGACTCATGTCCTTACAGCTGGTACTGGAAAGGGTACTGCTGATAAAATACCTTCGAGACGTGATTTCAAAAGGCTGATGGCAATTCTGTTTTGGATGCAGAATCAGAAAATCAGTTGCTGCTTCTATTAGTTTTATCCATATCACTCCTAAACCAGGCTCCGCTCAGTCTATTAGGCAGCACTCATACCTGTCTGTTCCCTTCACCGCATGAGAGAAACTACTTGTCAAAGAATTGTGTCAGGCTGGTGCCCAGGGCAAATGTTTACGGTAGTCACAGTTCTGTCAAAAGCAAATTTGGGACCTGACAACACATTCACTGAAAACTTGCTGATGGGCATCTGCTCAAAACTGGGCTGTGAATGTGGGTCTATGTGCTGAGATTTCCTGGAGGGTAATAAGAAGAAATCTGATGTAGTGCCATTTTCCTAAGGGACAGCACTTGACTGTTCCTGTTCTCATCATGACCGCAGGCAGCCACTTAGCAAGCTTCTTAGTTGTCCATTTGACAATAAAAATACAATATTCCTGTTATTTAATAGTGGAGATTATGCAGTAGAAAAGTTTGAGTAATTCTGGAACTCAGTAGCTTTGACACCAGAAGTATTACTATTGCATTAATTGTTAGATAAATTTACGTAAATCTGGGATGTGTTTGAAATTATATTCCCTAATGGAGTTAATGAAATTATATTGCTTAAGAAATTAAGTTGATTCTTTGCAACAGCAGGTACGAAAATAGGTCTTCATTTTACTTTCTTACCAAATCTCTAAATTGAGGCCATATTTTCTCTATTTAGTTTGCTATTCTCCGTTTGGCACTTTGGTGGAATTGTACATATTTAAAGACTGGTATTTTGGAACTGTGCAAACCACAGAAGTGTTCTTGCTAGGAGAAGTTATTTCTGTGAGTTGCCTTCTTTACTTGCAAGTTGACTGTAAATGTCATGAAGTTTATGCCCTATATAAATTGCTTTAATTATGTTGGGTTTATGTAACTTCTTTGTGTTTGCATAGGCTAAATTTATGCATGAAATTTTTCTATAAACTCCAGAAGCTTGTTGAATGTCATAGTAAACAAATACAGCCACATTTAAATGAAAGTATTTATTCTGATGGGTTTTACTTGAGTCTAGATCACCAAGAACCTTGTCTTTGTATGATGATGCTTCATTTTAGCGATTAAGTGGGAAGAATAGGACAGTATTTGTTCAAAGTGATCACAGATGGCAAGTGTAATTTTTAGGCTTCCAGTTTACCAACATAAGAATCCTTCCTCCCCTCTCCTCTGTCCTACAGAAACAAACATGGCCCAGATGCCGTGATAAATGTGTGGGATTCATCCTATATTCCTGCAGAAACATTTGTCATGGCCAACTCTAATTTAAGACCAAGAGATGCTCTCAGCTGTTTCTATCCAGTTGCTAAATCGAATGGAAGTACCAGGAAGAAATTCGAGGAATTTAGAAATGACCGAAACGCTAATATACATTTATTATGAAAGTCCCAGTAGAAAATACAAATGCCAGCATCATACCCTAACACACACATTCTTGTTTGCCTAATATTCTGAAGTCCGATTTGACTTTGTTGCATAAAGTATAACAAGAGTTCAAGGCAGTTTAAAAATCTAACCATAGCCCACATTACCTGTGCTGATTGCTATCTGTCACCTGATAAGCTAGTTGTACACAGTATTTAAGCCCTTTCTGGCTATTGTCCCTTTAGCGGATAACTCTGTGTCCTATCTGTTTTAATTCTCTTCCATAGTACCCGTCTTAATAGTCCACAGTACATTGACTATAAATAGAACTAAAGAATATCATAACCTGCGTTCCCACACTTTGGGGTTGTGATAGTGTTGTCATGATGAAAATCCAGATCCTCTGAAATCTTATGTTACTACATAAAGTCTAATTCCTGGTTCACCAAAGACTAGGTTTATTTATATAGAGTATTCAGAAAATGGCCTAATTGATGGCATGAGGGACATTTTGTTTAGGAGCAGATAACAAGATGTGTAAAGGGTTGAGTGGTGAGAATTGATTAGAAAATATAAAACTTCTTGAGGTCCTTGCACCCCATAATCTGGTTTCTGCTTGTGTGTCCTAACTGGGCTCTTAGAGGCTTACTATAGGTAAACCTTTGGGGTGGGTAGGTGAAAAAAAAATCATACTCCCATATCTAGGGAAGGATTTCTGTGTCATATACAATGAGTTTCTTAAGCAAATAATATAACTCCTGGTTTATCATTGTCTTCAGTAACAATTTAAACTATATATTTCCTAGAGCTTCCACAATAAAGTGTCAGAAACTGAGTGACTTAAAACAACAGAAATGTGTATCTCACAAGTACGGAGGCGGGAAGTCTGAAATCAAGGTCTTGCCAGGCCGTGGTGCCTCTGAAACCTGCAGTGGGGATCTTCCTTGGGCTCCCTCTACCTTGTGGTGGTTCGTTGGCACCCTTGGCTTGTACCTGCAGCACCTGCAGGGTGAAATTCCCCCTATGTCTTGGCTTCGCGTGGCATTTTCCTCCCTGTGTGCCTCTCTGTCCTCTTCCTGTAAACACACCCATCATATGGCACTCCACTCCGGTGTGACCTCACCTGCTCCGGATTACATCTGTAAAGACCTTATCTCCAAAAATAAGGTCACATTTATAGGTACTGAGGATTAGGACTTCACATAACTTCGGAGGGGTAAACAATTCAATCCATCACACACGTGTTTTGTTTCTCTGGTCTAGGGTGCCACAAGCAGAGAAGGAATCCCTGGCTATCTCAGCCAAAGGGAACCAATTGTGAGCATATGTGGGAGTGACATGATGGCTGGAAGACTGGAAGACCAACCTAAGAGAAGAAAAAGGACCCAGGGATGGGGGGGATGCACAGGCAAAATTACAGCCAGAGTCGTGCTCCCTGAGCAGTCTGACCTCCATTCTCCTGCCCCGTGAGTCATCTGTTCTCAACTGCTGAATCAGCATTTTGGGAATGAGTGTCTCATTGGCTCAGTTTAGGAACTTGGGTCTGCCAATGGTGAGTGGAAAAAAAATCTGCCACCCTTAGCTTAGGTAGTGGGAGTGAGTCAGCTGGAATTGCTTTCTTGTCAAAACTGTAATCAATGGCAAATTTTCTCAAAATGATGATGGTAGTGCCATTAGGAAAAGGGAAGGGATTCAGACACTGAGAGCTAAATATGACAATATCTTTTACAGGAAAGTAAAGTCTGTGGCACCAAAATAAAATCACCAGTTTCTCAGGGTTTAAAATGATCTTCAAGTTCATAAATAAGCTAGATTGGCTTGTCTTCTACCGAGTTATTGATTGGCCACCAGTACCGGAAGGAATACCAGTAAGGAACACGTTACCATTTTGGGATCTGTTTCTTTGTTTGTAAAGCCAGTCATCTAAGATTGCTGGGAAGATAAGAATGATGTATATAAAGTAGCTTGCACATTGCCTGTGCGTTAAAGGAAGACACCCTACAAGTGGCGATTATTAGTTGTTTCAAGCTGAATGGGAGAGTGTCAAGATGGTGAATTAGAAGCAGCCTATACAATGCCACTGTCATGTTTGGATTGATCATCTAAGAGAGAGCATTGAGGATTAACAGAGAGGTGATAGGAGGCTCCCAAAGGGAAGGAGAGGAAAGTGGGATGACCTACTCAGCAATATTGGAGATTGCAGGGGAAGCGCTGTCCTGTGGGGAAGGGACACAGGAGAGGACCCTGGGGCTCCATCCTTCCCCCTGTGGACATTGCAGCCAGAGCTGAGGGGGTGCCCCTCCCCTGCAGCAGGACTCGAATTGGTACAGAGACCAAGTGGAGGCTGTGCAGTCACGTTGCTCCAGAGAGAAGATACAGCTGGCTTCTGAACATCAGGTGCTCCATTTTGAGGTCCCAGCCTCAGAGCACTGAGTCTACCTTGGTGTCACCTCCATTGTTGCTGTTTCCCTATTGTTGCTTTCCCTGACAGGTTGAGGATGAGAAGGGAAAGCAGAAGCTCTCACATGTCCCAGAGGCAAGAACTGTACACACTTACCACTGTGGGGCAAAGCAGGTGCCCATAGACCTGATACCCGCTGCCACAGCCTGGGTGGCCCTGCCCAGTCACACTACTCCTGGGCCCAGGAGGAATACGCCCCACTCCCCGGACTTCAGCATCTGTCATTTGCCATCTAGACAGAGCAGCTGCCACCACTGCATAGGAAGTCCTGCCCCAGGTGGCTCTGGGAGGGGTGGACACTATGCAGCCACCACCACTGCCACAGATCTGGGAAGACCACCCAGGCCTTCTACACTGTGTGCCCCTGAAAACTGCAGGGCAATAGTGAGACACAGGCAGGCATCAGTGCTACAGGCTCATAGTGTAGCCGCCCTCTGCTGCCGGGCAATCTTCTGGAGCAGAACTGAAGCATGCTGTCTGGGGGCCTCCCCTTTTCTACACTGACCAACAGAGGGTCTTGCAGAGGAGAGCAGGTGTATCACAAAGTCATCAATTTTGAGCTGAGAGAAGAGGTGCAGATGAGCATAAGAACTTTGGCAACACGAAAAAAATAGGCTGTGTTGACACCCCAGAGGATCACAATAGCTCTCTGGCTATGAACTCCAATTAAAAGGAAATTATTGAAATGTCAGATATGGAATTCAGAATATGGATGGCAAGTAAAATCAATGAGATTGATAGAAAACCAACAGGAAGAACAAAAAAAGAGATTCAGGATGTGAATGAAAAGTTCAGCAAAGAGACAGATAACATGAGGGAAAATATAACAAATTATAACACAAGGCTAAAATAACCAAAACAGAATGGTACTGGTGTAAAAGTAGCCCTATGGACCAAAGTGACAGAATAGAGAACCCAGAAATGAAACCCTCTACCTACAATAAATGGATCTGTCACAGAGCAGAAGATAACGTACACCAGGGAAGACATCCTGCTCAATAAATGGTGCTGAGAAAATTGGATTCCACTGAAGAAGAACGAAACTGAAACCCCATCTCTCTCCATATACAAAAATTAACCCAACATGGATTAAAGACTTAAATGTAAGACCCAAACCCATAAACATTCTAGAAGAAAATGTTAAGAAATCTCTTCAGGACATTGGCCTATGTAAAGAATTTATGAGTAAGACCCCCAAAGCAAATACAGCAGCAACAAAAAGAAATAAATGGGATTTAATTAAACTAAAATGTTTCTGCACAGCAAAAGAAATAGTAGAGTGAATACACAACTTACAGAATGGGGGAAAATGTCTGGAAATGATATATATGATGAAGGTCTAATTAATATCTAGACTCTGTAAAGAACTCACATGAATCAGCAAGAAAAAAGAAATCATCCAAAAAAAAGTACAGAAAAGACATGAAAAGATTTTTTTCAAAAGAAAATAGAAAAATGGACAACAAATGTATGACAACATACTTACCATTACTAATTACCAGAGAAATGCAAATTAAAATCAGTGAGATACCACCTTTTCCCAGTTAGAATTGCCATTATTAAAAAGTCAGAAAACCATAGATGTTGGCATGGGTGTGGTGAAAAGAGAATTCTAATGCGCTGTTGGTAGAAATGTAAATTAATGAATCTTTTATGGGAAACAGTATTGGAGATTCCTCAAAGAACTAAAAATTGGCCTATCATTCAATCCAGCAATCCCATTACTGAGTATCTACCCGAAGGAAAAGAAGTCATTTTATTGAAAAGATACCTGCATCCTGATGTTTATCGAAGCATAATTCACAAGCACAAAGGTACGAAATCAACTTAAGTGCCCATCAACCAATACGTGGCTAAAGAAAATGTGATACATACATACCATGGAATACTACCTAGGCATAAAAAAGAATTAAATAATGTCTTTTACAGCAACTTGGATAGAACTGGAGACCTTTATCTTAAATAAAGTATCTCAGAAAAAGGAAAGCAGAAAGAACATGTTCTTGTTTATAATTGGGAGCTAAACAAGGGATATGTATACATTGGTGTAATTGACATATAAAACTGAAAAGGGAGGAAGAGGAGAGGGGGTTGAAGGTTAAAAATCTACTTACTGAGTATAATGTACACTATTCTGGTGACCAGAACACTGAGAGCATGACTTTAGCATTTTATAATTCATACATATAACAAAATACACTTGTACCCCCTAAATCTAAAGAAAGAGAAAAGAGAATGGGGCGGTGCCTGTGGCTCAAAGAAGTAGGGCACCAGCCCCATATGCCAGAGGTAGCGGGTTCAAACACAGCCCCAGCCAAAAACTGCAAAAAAAAAAAAAAAAAAAAAAAAAAGTGAATGATCATTTCACGTTCAACACAGAGGATTTTAATTTGTGTATGTTCTTGAGAAAATACTTGAAATTTCTCACAATGGATGAGAGAGAAAATTTTCTTTCAAAATACAAAATGCAGACATTGTAATAGATGACTTGAATGGCAGATTATTCCTGTAGAATGTTTTAGTTTTGATTGAATGTTTCCATTTGCCGTTTCATCTAATTCATATATTCAGATGCCTTTACTTCTTACTCCATTTAAGAATTCTCTCAAAATGCCTTCTTAAAAAGACCTTCCCTACATTGTACCCCTTGGTTGCACTAATGTACACAACTACGATTTAATAATAAAAACAATTAAAAAAAAAAAAAAGGCCTTTCCTGCCATCCCTACCTAAAAGAGCACACAATCTAAATGGCTCAGAGAATAGATTCAAAAAAGAGGTGAGACAAAAGGAAAAGACATGCAAAACTCCAAAGTTACAGGCTGCCTACAAGCTACTTTGTACGCAGTGACTGCACAGAAAAGACTCTTCTAGAAACAGCCTGAGCAGTGTGCTCCAAAGGTTCTAGACCTCAGGTCTCCTTGTTCTAGATTTCCTTTCTCCTTTCCTTATTACTTTTTTTTTTTTAAATGAAGAATATGAAAATTTAATTACCTAAAATAATTATTTTTTCCAATTCATGCTGTCATGATTATGTACACATAGTTACTAGTATCTTCACTATATAATGCGATGTTCAATTTCATGTGTCATGAGCACTTTTCTACATAGATCTCATAATAATAAGGTTGTGATGAGTTCCCCTTCCCTCACTCTCTTTTTCCTTATATCTATCTTTTCATAGCATTTATTATTATTTGGCCTTATAGCAGACACTAATTTCTTTAATGGCTATTCCTGTTGATGAATGTTGAGATGAATTTCACTCTTTTGCTGTTGTGATTAATGCACAAATGAACATTTTACTGCATGTAGGTTTTTTACTTCTTTTGACTTTTTACTTATGATTATACAAGTAAACAAAATACATATTTTTGTTCACCCTTTTTATTTAGCTATTCATTCATCTACTCATTTTATTCCTTAATTTACCTAAAATTTAAGTGTCTGGGCTAGTCATTGTTTTATGTCTGGAGATAAAGTTGTGAAAAAGGTGTAGGAAATTCTTGTCTTTAGAGAGTCTTTTATAGTGACAGTGACAAACAATATGTAAGCAATTAAACATGTCATAGATGATTCAAATAGTGATAGATGCTATGGAGAAAAATGAAACAGCAGAGGAAAAGGTATGCTGGTTTTGGTAGGCATGTCAGGGAAGACCAGTCTATGAATGGATGTTTTTGAAATGATTCTTAAACCAAGTGAGAAGTTGAGGAATCTGAATAGATGAAGTAAGTAAACAGCAAATGGAAAAATATTTTGCAGTTAGTATCTTCTGTATGTTGCAATATTATGTTCCAATGGAATTATATCACATCAATTTTATTTACTTTTGGTTAATATTTTAACTTTTGTCCTAATTTATTAAGTGAAAATTCTATCTTAGGTTAGTTTTCATAATGGTTTTAGTTATAATTTTATTTACTTATTCTTTTTAAATTTTTAATTATTATAGGTACATAATAATTGGATACCTTTGTAGGGTACCTGTGATATTTTGATGCAGGCATATAATATCAATTAATCAAGTCAAGGTAATTGGGATAGCCTCAGGCATTTAACATTTCTTTGTGTTAGAAACATTCCAATTCTACTCTTGTAGTCATTTTAAGTATAATCTAACTTATTGTTGATTATAGTTACTTTGTTAGTCTGTCAAATATTATTCACTGTATCTAACCATCTAACTATATTTTTATGCACCCATTAACTATTCCCACTTTATCCACCCCTCCTTGCTACACTTACCAGCTCTGGAAACCATCATTCTACTCTCTGTGTCTCCAAGATGCCAACTGTTGATATTTAGCTCCCTCATATGAGTGAGAACTTGTGAGATTTGTCTTTCTGTGCTTGGCTTACACTTAACATAATGTTTCTTCTGTTCCATTCATGTTGTTTCAAATGACAGGAGTTCATCATTTTTTGTGGCTATATAATATTTCTTTGTGTGTATATAGCACAATTTCTTTATCCATTCATCCTTTGATGGACACTTAGGACACTTAGATTCAAAATTTTGGCCATTGTTAATAGCACCACAATGAACATGGGAGTGCAAATATCTTTTTGACATACTGAATTCCCATCATTTTAATATATCCCCAGCGGAAGGATTGCTGTGTCATATGGAAGGTCTATTTTTAGGCTTTTTGAGGAACTCCATACTGTTCTCCATAGTGCCTGCACTAATTTACATTTCCACCAATGGTGTAATGTAATTTTCCCCTTTCTCCACATCCTTGCCAGCATTCATTACTGTCTTTTTGATAAATGCCATTTTAACAGGGCGCGTGATACCTCATTGTAGTTTTGATTTGCATTTCTCTAATGATTAATGATGGTGAACGTTTTTTCATATATCTGTTGGCCATTTGTATGTCTTCCTGGTGTATCACAAATTAGAATAAATACAGAGAATGTAAAAAAAAAGTGTACACATTTGAAGAAAGGCAAAAAAACTACATTAAAATCATAATACTCAAGTCACATTTGACTTCTGCAATTACAAGAGGTGCTCAAATGTGACTTGTATTCATTTTTTGTTATTGGTATATATTAAATATTACAATTTTCACACAGTTTTTAAATTTTCTTAAGCTGCACATATATTTTTTGGCACCCTCTATATTTGTTTCATATACTTGTCCATGGCTTGCATTTCTTCTTAAATGAACTTTGTTCCTGGCCTTTGAAAATTTACCATTGGAATCTTGATGCTTTTTCTTATAAATATGAATGTGGTTCTTGTATATGAGAGATGCAAATGTCTCTCCCAATGTGTTATCATTGTTTCCATTCTGGGTTTGCTGCTTTTTATTTTATAGCTTTAGTTTGTGGTTTTATATATATTTTAACAGGATTTACTAGTATTAAGAAGTGTCTGTGGTAGGCTGATTGTATTGAGAACTAATTTCTCACCCTTCCTTGTATCTACATCCTTTGGCTTATTTTTTGATTCTACCCAACTTTGACTAGGGGCCAACTATGTGACTTATTTTGGGCAGTGATATTCCAAAAACTGTGACACTAGAGGCTGGAAAATACCTGTACATTTGCTGCCTCTTTCTTATTCTCTGAAGTTGCCATGAGATTGCCTGTGCTACGCTGCTGAGGATGGGAGGTATGTTGTACAGAGCCACGTATTAAGTCCTAGCCCAGACCATCCTAGACCAACACAGCCAGTGTCCAGCAAGACCAGCAGAGTCATTCATGGCCTCCCCTGGGTGACCTCAGACCATGGTGCTCAGTGACTATCAGGTAACTAGTATCATATCCCAGAAGAGCTTAATTTCAGCTGCCTGTCATTTGTCCATCAAACCTGTAATGGTCCCTGGCCTTAAGAAAAACTTGGCATCTAGTGCTGAAGTAAATGAAATAGATTAGAGGACTATATCAAGTTTCTTATCTGCACCACCACACTCTAACTGATGTGATTCTGCTTGAAGTGCTAGTGTCAGGAATACTTTTCTGCTCAGCCTCATAGTCGAGGAAGGAAAACAGATCTGAGCAAACAATACTGTGACTTAGAGTAACTGGGGCTAACCCATAATTCATCAACTTATCTCCTGGTATATCCGCTGTATTTAAAAACTGAGAAAGTTATAACCCAACCACAGACTTGTTTAATGTTTCATTTTGTGCCAGAAAAAGTTTGTTTTTCTGCAATTTGGACATTCAAAGTAAAGTCTAAGTCAGATTATAAGCTTATTAATAATGAGGGCCTGAACATATTTAAAGAAGAAATAATTGCATTCAACAAAATATAATACTTTTATGTCAAGAAGAGCGTTAATAAAATTAGAACTAATCAATGCATAATTTAATGCCGATCCCGTGGTTATAAATGTAAGTAAAATTCTTCCTGAATTTGTAATTTGGTGGTTTTAGATTTTGATGGAAAATGAGTGTAATGAAGGTCATTTGATTTAATTAAATATCCTTGGAGAAATAACTTAAACAAGATCTGGATTCCACAAATAGGTAGTCAATGAATAAAGTTTTGGCTGCACCTGTGGCATTGGCAGTTAAATTTCCCATTTAAGCTGTAGGCTATTATATGCTTGATTATATAAAGTTAAAAAGGATTTCAAATTGATTATAAACATCTGAGTAATTTGATGATATTGTATTAGATTGATATGACAGTTGGACTTATGTCAGGAGGAATAAGTTATTTGATGAATTAGGTAGCACAGAAGATGACCTCATAACTTTTATTCATTTAAAAAAGCATCAAATAAGCACCTGCTTTGGTGAGAGTGCCCAAAAATGAGACTTGAGAAGCAGGGTAAATAGATTGGAAATTTTAGTTTATAAAAATGTTCTAAGATAAAATTCTAATTAGTGAAAATCTGAAATAAACATAGAATCTTGATGTGACACAGTTTGCCAGAGTTCCATTTAGGAAATAAAAACTACTCTGAATATTTTAATCAAAAAAGGAATTTACTAAAGGATATTAAGAGCTTAACTCTTTTAGAGCTATAGAGGAGGTGGTTGAGGTTAACAGTATGACAGTAAAGATGCGGAAGTCAGGAAGAAGCTGGTGCCTATTGTTACCACTGATGCCACCACAACTGCCTCAGACCCATGAAGCTGGTGACCTGACACTAGAGTGTGGGTTCCATCAGCCACAGACAGCAACCTGGATGGGTCAGACATGGTCAGCCACTACAGCAGCAGAAAAATGCTGTCTTTCTCACCTTCATCCTTGCCATCTCCTGGGAGACTTTCTCACATCTTACCCCTGCCTGCTGGGGAGCTTGAGAATTGTATACTTTAGTCTTCATACAACAGCTCCAGAGAAGGGGATGAAAATGGATGCTCAATCCACATCCAGAAGACTTTGTTTTAAAGAAAAGTGGTAGCTTCCTGTCTGTTAAATATCAGGAAACCTCAAACTACTTGCATTCACAGGCAACTTCATAAATGACTAAAGCTTAACTTTGTCAGACTCTAATACAGTTTCCTATGGATTAAACAACTTTAGACATACAGTTCAAAATCAATTTTCAAGTAAAATTTTAGCATATCCATTTAGGACAAAGGGAAATGTTATCACCTCAACTGTAATGTCCCTGATGACATTGAATCCAACTTTACCTAATTGTTGTATCTCAAGATACAAAATAATTATGATGATGATGAAATTACAATTTAGTGTTAGAGCATTAGCCAAGTTTTCAGGTGTTTGCTAAACATTGCTTGTTTGATCTTCACAACTACACAATAAAGTAGCATTCCATTTTATTCCATTTACTCCATTTTACTCATGAGGAAAAGAATAGAGAATTAGATTAATTCACCTGACCAATGTCACACAACCCACCAAAATATACCCTTCTGTCTTCTCCATCTTAGTAAACGATACCATCATCCACCAAATTTCAATTTAAGAAATTCAGCCATTATCTGTATTTCTTTTTCTTACCCTGAATCAAACCCATCACACCAAAATATGTTTGAAGTCTGCCTCCCCTCTCTGTCACCCCTGTATCACTATACCTAACCTCCTGAGCACCACATGTCCTTGACTGACCCTTCTTCATTCTGCAGTAAGTTTGAGTCTTTTCTGCTTAAAACCAGTTAACAATCTTCATTTTGTAAAGAACCCCCCAAACTTCTTACAAAATTTTGCTCCTACTTACTGCTTCAAACTTATTTCATAGGTCTAATTCTATGCTCTACATTCTCTTCACACTGATTCTATCAGTTTGCTCAGAGTGCCATAGTAATACAAAGTAATGCAAACTGGGTGACTGCAACAACAGAAATTTATCTTCTCACACTTCTGGAGAGACCTTGGAGAACAAGGCACCAGCAGGGCGGCTCCTTGCAAGGGCCTGGAGGAAAAGATCCCTGTCAGGCCTTTCTCCTTGACTTGTACATGACCATCATGTGCTGTCTTCACACCATCTTCCCTCTGTATGTGCCTGTGTCCAAATTTCCCTTTCTTACAATAAACGAGTCACATTGGATTAGGACCCACCTTAATGGCACAATTTTACTTAAATACCTCTTTAAAGGTCCTATCTCCAAATAAGTTCACACTCTAAGGCTTAGGACTTCAACATGAATTTTTTTGGGGGGGTTTGCAAGACCATAAACTGATTTAAGTTTGCAGAAAAATTTCTAGCTACTCTCCTATCTTAGGGTCTTTGCACTAGGCATAGCCTCTATCTTGAATGGTAGCCTTCTCAAGACTTGGTGGTTGAAATGTTTCTTCTTAAAGAGATCTTCCCTCGTCACCTAAACTGAAGGAGCCACTGAGTTACTTTCCATGTCATTACTCTCTGTTACCTTTTTGCATAGCACTTAACTACTTTCTGATGTTTTCTAGATATTACTAGAGTGTAAGGACAGATACCTTGACTGTATTTCAATGTTTTATCTCAGCATCTACAACAGTGCCTGGCCTGCTACAGGGGAAGACAAAAACAAAGAATGGATGAGTCAGAAATTAGTTCAGTGTTTGATACATTTTAATGTAGAGCATCTCTGAATGGTCTGATACCAATTGAATGGGACCAAATTTGATGGTGATTTAAAGACCTGATAAAATTAGTGTTTTCTCTAGAGACGTGTTGTGTGAAGGCAAATGATAGCTGTCAGATTGACTTTATTCTGAGTGAAAGTAACTTTTATTATTTGCAAAATTTAGAACGTAATCTTTCACTTTATGCTACTCAGGTGCAAATCCTATCAGGCATGCCACCATTCCTTCCACCCCCCACACTGGTGTCCATGCCAGACATCAGGGGTCATTAGCTGATCATAACCAGGTTCCCATTCAACCCAGATATCACACTCCACCTCTACATATCACCCTAGGCACCCCCCACCAATCTTTATTTCTCATTCTGTAGAAAATTAGGCCAACGTACATGAACATAAAATGTAAGCCAGTGTTTCACAACCTTTATGGGTTTCTTTATTTCAGGATTACTTAGTTTTCAATGCTTTGTGTACATATAGTATTAATATATTATTGAAAACAGAATATAATACATAGTATTTTCAAAACTCACTGATGGCAGGACTTCATTTTAATTCAATTACTCTTTGAGTTTCTTAAAACACAACTTGGGAAACACCATTATTGCACCTTACTATTCATGATTTTTCCACTTGGTGCTTCTGATGTTCATAGGTGATCCAGGTGGCCATTTACTACATTGTAATCATTTTTAAAATAATGGTATGTGAATCACATGATGTGTAAGGCTGTCCATAGGGCCAGTCAGAAAACAAGCTCACCTACAGCATCCACAGCATTGACATCTTTAAGAGGATTATTTTTTCCCAACTATCTTCATTGACTATTTACTTTGAGCCACAATGTTCCAAGAACTTACATCTACTTTAACCAGAATGACCATACAATGCAGTTTATGCCTGAGGTATTGAGGCAGTTGCAATTTTCCCTGGTTTCCCATCATGGTCATAAATCATACTTCCTTTTCCAATCCAAAATGTCCTCTTCAGATGACTAGTTAATTAAATTATCTCTGTACATTTAATTGTGAAACAACTTATGCTAATGTCGGTATTATCAAACCATTTTATCAGTGATGACATAAAGATTGTGGAGATGGAAAATGTGGCCTTGTTCACACACCTCGTATGCAGCTGGATGAAGATTCAACCTACGTTGGTCTTACACCAAAATTCATGCTCTTGAATGTAGTGCTGCATTGCATGTTTAAATACATGTGCCATTTAATACTCATAAAATTAGGTAAGAAGCATGATCAATTGAAGATGAGAATATTGAGGGAATGATACACTGTCATGCATAAATTTGAGGTCAGTTGTATTGATTATCTTATCCTTTTCTGTCTTCTATGTAGTAGCCTTGCCTTTCAGGTGGGCCCCACAATGTAAGGCAGCCCAAGTATGGCTCACAGACATAATTGTAGAAAGAACTGCAAGCTCAATTCACAGTCGTCAAGATGTGGAAAAAACCTGAGCACTTATCAATCCATGAATGGATTAATAATCTGTGTTATATGTATACCATGGAATACTATTCAGCTGTAAAAAATGAGAGAGACTGTACATTTTTTGTAATAACCTGAATGGAGCTGGAGAACATTCTACTTAGTCAAATATCACAAGAATGGAAAAATAAGTATCCAATGTACTCAATACTAATATGAAATCAATAGACAAACAAACATACACCCACATAAGAGAAAAATACAATTAGACTCAAGAAGGTGAGAGAGGGGAAGAGGGAGGGGGAAAAAAGGGAGGAAGGGAGGGGAGGCACAGTGTAAGGGTATATGGCCCCCTTCCTGGATGAGGGGGACAGCTACCACTTGGATTTTATCTAACAAATTTGAACAATGTAACCTAATCATACTAAACTGTATGTATAGACCCTCATACTAAACTGAAATTAAAAAAAAGAAGAAAAGGTTGTAAACAGTGTTTCATACTAGCTTTATGCCACTAGATTAGGCCAATCTCTCTCTTAAGTATTTATTTTAAAATTATTTGGTAGACCTCTGCTTTTAAATAGGTAAGCAGAAAAATTTATTGGTTAACTCTCAAACATTTATTTTGAATAGTCAGGCATAGCTTTAAACATTTGATTTATTTGTGGCATTTGTACATGGAAATTACAGTATGATATGTAAAACTGGATTCTATTCTAAGCCAGTTAGCAAATTGTTTCTAAGAAATAGGTTGATGAAATTTTAAGATTTTTAATAAAGAATATAGGTTGTAGATAGGTATATTAATTTGAAATATAGAAAAAGTTTCAAATAATATTCTCAAGATTATAGGAAAATAGACACTAAATAAGAGAAGGTATCTGCAAACATGATGTAACAATAATAATTTAACTGTGAAAAATGTAAGGAACAGACCAGAAACTTACAAGGCAACTGGACTAAGTGAATTTGTATTTTCATGGTTTATTCTGAGGAGAGGAGAAGTAATCTACCAAGGGTAGTGCCCCAAGTAAACCCAATACCTTTGCTACACAGCATTTAACTTCTCTGCTCCTGTTTGATTTTATTTTTCAAAATGGGAATTAGCAAATGGCCAAGTGCATTGTAAAATTGCAGGAATGTTCAAAGAATGCAATTGCTGTATGGCATTCTGTTTTAATATTGATATACCCATATGAAGCAGGTATAATACCAAGAAACTGTGGCAATAACAAATTCTGAAATCCAAAGGCTTGTTTCTGCTTTCATAACATAGATTTGCCCCAGAGAGAACAGACAATCTAAATGTAAGCTTGTTTCACCATAGAAGCACAATGTCTGCAGATTCTTGAGCTTCATTATAATAATCTGAAAATGAGATCATAGAAAATGTATTAGTGAATAATAGCTCATCAATTGAAATTGATTAGCTAGCATAAAATCACTGCTCTGTAGCAACCTTTCTAAAGAATAATCACCTTTAGTTTGGAAAAATGCATGTTTATTCTTCCAGAAGATGATGAAATGTTTAAAGAATTCTGTTTTCTAGATAAATGATTCCTTCAATTTTCTAACAAGCTTGTTTGGGGGTTTCTAAAAAATAAATATAGCTAATATTTTACCTTCTTTAATGATCTTTCCTGCCACAGAAACCAAATTCCTTTTCTACTTGGGGTCGAGCAGGGAGCTGAAAAAGAAATAAAAAGAGAAAGAGAGCTAGCATTTCTTCATTTTAATGCTGAACAAAGAAATATGGTGAAGTTATAGGTGCTTTTCACATCATGAAGAAACAGTTCTGTAGACGCAACTGGCAAGACAATCCTCTGTCTTAAAAGGAAAGGGAATCATCGTAATGTTCAACCGTAATCAAGTCCTTGAATTCAAATTTTATTTCCATTTTGAGGGAGAACAGCCTAAGCATTGGAAATTTGCATTCTTTTCCTTTTATTCAAAATCTTGCTTTCAAGACTATGCCATGTCCAGGCCAGCTAAACAACAATGACAACTGCAACAAAAAATAGCCGGGTGTTGTGGCAGGCGCCTATAGTCCCAGCTACTTGGGAGGTTGAGGCAAAGAAATTGCTTAAGCCCAAGAGTTTGAGGTTGTTGTGAGCTGTGATGCCACGGAATTTTACCAAGGGCGACACAGTGAGACTCTGTCTCAAAAAAAAAAAAAAAAAAAAAGACTATGCCATGGTTCTATAGTCTTCCACAGAATCTTTGACAAAGTTTTTTTCATGAACTTTCATTTGGTGGGCTAAAGAATAACCCAGAAATGCAAACTCTGTTCTTAAGGTTAAATGCATTTAATGAGTACCTGTGACTTATTTGAAACATACCAGAAACTTAAAGGTTACTAAAATTTGGAAAACTAGTATAGGTTCATTAGAAGAACTTAACAAGGGCTCTATAATTCTGGATGTTAGCAAGACATTCAACTGCCACATGACCCTTGGTAATACTGCAAATGTTCTACATGACATATGCAGACTGTTAGAATAACCTGATTTTTATGAAGAGAAATATGTGATCAAGACATTATTAGGGTTGTTGTGAACTACTCTTGGTTTATAATTGCTAAGCGAAGTGCTACCGTTACTTTTAGCTTCTGATTAGCAACTTATTTCCAATTAACCCTATAATGTGAGGTAATGCATATTTTCATCAATATTATTTTAGAACTACATTTTTCCTATTAGACTTTAAGAACTGTATATTTTGTGGTTCAAATACAGTAGATTCATCATATTCCTATTGTTAAAACCCATGTACTCACAATTCCCCTATGATTTATATGCTTTCTACCTGTTGAATTTAGACACACATTGGCTTCAATGGCTTTTTCCTTTGAGTTCCTCTTTGTGTTTTATTTATTTAGTTGTTTGGGATTCATTGAGGTACAAAGAATTAGGTTACACTGATTGCATTTGTTAGATAAAGTCTCTCTTATAATTTTGTCCCACCCGCAAGATGTGTGACATACACCAGGACCCCCTATTCCCTTCACTCCTCCCCTCTCACCAGTTGCTCATTCCCCTACCCCCTCCCATGTATTAGTTCATCTGCTGCCTTCATATTAGAATTGAGTACATTGGATTCTTGCTTCTCCATTCTTGTGATGCTTTACTAAGAAGAATATGTTCCACCTCCATCCAGGTTAAAACAAAAGACATAAAGTCTCTGTTTATTTTATTTTATTTTTGCAGTAAAGTCTCCATTTTTTTAATGACTGAATAGTATTGCATGATATATATGTATGCCACAAATTGGTAACCCATTCCTGGGTTGGTGGGCTGTTTCCACATTTTGCTGATTATAAGTAGAGCTGCAATAAATAGTTTAGTGCAAATGTCCTCATGATAAAAGTATTTTTTTTTCTTCTGGGTACATGCCCAATAGCAGGATTGCAGAATCAAATAGGAGGTCTGATTTGAGTTCTTTGAGGATTCTCCATACTTCTTTCCCAAAAGGTTGTATTAGTTTACATTTCCATCAGCAGTATAAAAGTGTTCCCTTCTCTCCACATCCAGGCCAACATCTGCAGCTTTGAGACTGTGATGGGAGCCATTCTCACTGGGGTTAGGTGATATATCAGGGTAGTTTTCATATGTTTGTTAGTCATTTGTCTGTCTTATTTAGAGAAGGTCCTACTCAAGTCTCTTGGCCATTGATATAGGGGATCGTTTAGTCTTTTTTTGTTGATTAAATTGAGTTCTTTATAGATCCTAATTATTAAACTTTTGTCTGATTCAAATATGCAAATATCTTTTCCCATTCTGAAGGTTGTCTGTGTGCTTTGGTTGTTGTTTCCTTAGCTGTACAGAAGCTTTTCAGCTTAATTAAGTCCCATTTATTTGTTTTTGTTTTTGCAACTGCCATGGAAGACTTTTTCATAAAATATTTCCCCAGGCTGATATCATCATGTGTTTTCCCCACATTTTCTTCGAGGATGTTTATTGTTTTATGTCTTAGATTTAAATCTTTTATCCATCTTGAATCAATTTTTGTAAGTGGTAAGAGGTGTGAGTCTAGTTTCAGTCTTTTAATTGTGGTTATCCAGTTCTCCCACTACCATTTATTGAATAGGGATTCTTTTCCCCAGGGTATGTTCTTGTTTGGTTTATCAAAGATCAGATGGCTTTAAGAGGTTAGTTTCATTTCATTGTTTTCTATTTGGTTCTAAATGTCAATGTCTCTATTTTTGTGCCAATACCTTGCTGTTTTGATCACTATGGCCTTGTAGTATAGTTGAAATCTGGTAAGATGATACCCCACCTTTGCTTTTATTACTAAGAATTGCCTTGTCTATACAGGGTTTCTTTTGGTTCCATGCAAAATAAAGAATTATGTTTTCCAAATCTTGAAAGCATGATAATGGTATTTTAATGGGGATTGCATTTAATCTGCAGATTCCTTTGGGCAGTATAGACATTTTCCACAATGTTGTATTTCCTTGCCATGAGCATGGTATATTCTTCCATTTGTTAATATCTTGTGCTATTTTTTTGTTAGGGTTTTGTAATTTTCTTTGTAGAGTTCCTTCACTCTTTTGTTATGTATATTTCTAGGTATTTCGTTTTTCTGAAGCTACTGTGAAGAGAATTGTGTCCATGATTAGCTTCTCATCTTGGCTGTTATTGGCATATACAGAGGATACTGACTTGTGGACATTGATTTTTTATCCTGAGGCATTGCTGTATTTTTTGATCACTTCTAAGAATCTTGTGGTTGAGTCTTCGGGGTTCTCTAAGTATAAGGTGATATCATTGGCAAAGAGCAAGAGTTTGACCTCCTCTGCTCCCATTTGGATGTCTTTTATTTCCTTCTCTTGCCTTGATGTACTGGCTAGAACTTCCAGCACTATGTTGAATTTTATTGGACAACCTTGTCTGGTTCTAGTTCTAAGTGGAAAAGCTTTCAGTTTTACTCCATTCAGTATAATATTATGTCGGTATAATATTATATTATAATGTCATAGATGGCTTTAATCAGATTAAGAAATGTGCCATCTATGCCCATATTCTTAAGTGTTCTAATTAGAAAAGGATAGTGAATTTTATCAAATGCTTTTTCTGCATCTATTGAGAGGATTGTATGGTCTTTGTTTTTGCTTCTGTTGATATGGTGAATTATGTTTATGGACTTGTGTATGTTACACCGACTTTCATCCCTAGGATTAAACCTACTTAATCAGGATGAATGTAGCTGTAATCTATTGGCTAGGATTTTATTGAGAATTTTTGCATCTATATTCATTAGTGAAATTGGTCTGAAATTCTCTTTTTTAGTTGGGTCTTTTCCCAGTTTTGGTATCAGGGTGATGTCTGCTTTGTAGAAAGTTTTGGGGGAAGATTCCATCTTTCTCAATATTTTGGAATAGTTTTTGCAATATGGGTGTAAACTCTTCTTGAAGGTTTGGTAGAATTCTGGTATGAAGCCATCTGGACAAGAACATTATTTTGTTGTGAGATTTTTTTATTGTTTCTTCAGTTTCAGTTCTTGAAGTTGATCTGTTTAAGAGAAGAAGGAGCACAGTCCTCTGCACCCCTGTAAGGTGAATCAGTCTCATTTGTGCTCCTTGAGGTACAAGGCCCTGAGAAGGAATATTTCTAGTACTTGGGCTAGATGTGAGTTTGGGTGGATATTCTCCTCCCAGCTCACAGAAGTGGCCTTGCTGAAAAACGCGGGCAGATATGCCCTAAAGGAAAGAATGTGCCAGAGGACCTCACCAAGTCAAAGATGGGGATTAATCACCTACCTGGGACAGTGGACTGTTGCACTTTATTCCCTACGTCAATTTACTTTCAGTAAATCTTATAGGGAAGACGGCAAGCAGAACAGACAACCCAGCAGCTTTGTAGTTTTTCTCCATTGTTGTTTATATCCAAACAGGATATTCTTGGTTTAAAAGAGTGTGTACATGCTTAGCTGTATTAACGTTAATTAGAAAGAGGGAAATGTAGGGGCACAGTCATCTGCACCCTTGTAAAGTCAATCAGTCTCCCATTTTGTGAAGGCAAGTTTAAAGTCTTTTGTGAGTTAGAAAGGAAAAAATCCTGGTGGGATTTTCCAGACTACTCCCTTAAGACAATTAACTGCCTCCAAATGGTCAGTTAAAGGATTAAGCATTTTAAACCACTTATTTCCCCCAAATCTTGTTTTGTGATTACTTAGCATAAGAATAACTTAGTAAAGTAGTTATCAGTTAAGCCAGTTAAACCTTAGCCCATAAGGATAGTTTTACATAACGTTAAGTGGTTATCAGTTAATCTGATTTATCCATAAGCTTGTAAGTACCAGACAGTAAAAGGCCTGGGGCCAGGTTTAAGTCATATGTTCATTGATAAAGTCATGAGATCAAGTCATGTGTTTATTGATTAAGTTATGTGCCTATACAAGCCTTGGTGGAAGAAATAGATTTGCTGAAAGCCCTGAGCAAGCCTCAGCCGCTGAATGCAGGAGCAAGCTTCAGCCATCAATCATTCTGTCTGTGGTCTACCTCTGTGTCATCGATCTGGGAGCTGGGTGACAGCAACAAAGAGATCTATTTCTTCTTGGTTAAATTTAAGGACAGGGTGTGATTGCAGGCATTGATCCATTTCCTCCACATTGTCAAATTTCTGGGTATAAAGTTTCTTGTAGTACTCAGAGATAATCTCTTTTATCTTTGTGGCATCTGTTGTTATTTCCCCTTTATCATTTCTGACTGAGTTTCTAGTTAATTGTCTGAAATTCTCCTTTTTAGTTGGGTATTTTCCAGGGTTTGGTATTAGAGTGATGTTTGCTTCCTAGAATCTGTTGGGGGAAGATTCTTTCCTTCTCATTTTTTTTGGAATAATTTCTGCAGTATGAGTATAAGCTCTTATTTGGAGGTTTCTAGTTAATCTGGCCAAAGTTTTATTGATTTTATTTATTTTTTTTAAAATAAACTTTTTGTTTTATTAATTTTCTGAATGATTCTTTTGTTTTCAGTTTCATTAATCTCTGCTTTAATACTGTTTCTTTTTTTCTTCTGCTGGGTTTGGGATTAGATTGTTCTTCTTTTTCCAGTTCCATAAAATGGTTCATGAGTTTGTTGATGCACCTCTTTTTGTTTTTTGAGTATTGGCATCTAATGTAATAAATTTCCCTCTTAAGACTACTTTTGTTGTATCCCACTGGTTTTGGTAACTTGTGTCTTCATTGTTGCTATGTTTGAGGAATTTAACAATTTCTTCTTTTATCTCTTCCTGTACCGGACTTTATCATTCAGCATCAGGTTGTTTAATTTCTAAGTCTTTGTGTGGGGAGGAATGTTTTTGTTTGAGTTGAGTTCTACCTTTATTAACTTGTAGTCTGAGAAGATATAAGGTATAATTCCTATTCTTTTAATTTTGGTGAGGTGTGATTCGTATCCTAGGATGTGGGTAATTTTGGAGTAAATACCATGGGGTGATGAGAAAGATGTATATTCTTTACTTTGGGATGGTATGTTCTGTATATGTCTATTAATCCCATTTGTTCTAGGGTCACTTTTAAGTCCTTTGTATCCTTGCTTAGTTTCTGTTTAGAGGATCTGTCTAGTTCTGTCAGAGGGGTGTTAAAGTCCCCATCTATTATGGTGTTATGGTTTATCATACTGCTCAGATCCATTAAGTTCTGTTTGATAAATCTGGGAGCATTTAAGTTGGGTGCATAAATATTAAAATTGAAATGTCTTCTTGTTGTATTGTTCCTTTGACCAGCAGAAAGTGTCCATCTTTGTCTTTCTTTAGTTGCTTTAAGTATGCTTGTATCTGAAAATAAGATTACAATCCCTCCTTTTTTTCAGATTTCCTTTTGCTTGTTTTCCATCCATTAATCTCAAGTCTTGATTTGTCCTTCAGGGCTAGGTGTGTCTCCAGGAAACAGCATGTAGATGATTTGTGCTTTTTGTATCCAATCAGACTGCCTGTGCCTCTTCAGTGGTGAGTTCAGTCCATTGACATTTATTGAGAGTATTGATAAGTGTGGTGGGGTTCTATTCATCAAGTCTGTTGTGTAGTTTTATCCCTTGCACCACTGTGGAAGCCACATTTTGACCTTTAGTTTCTGGGCATTTCCTTTGCTGGTAGTCCATTTTGATGGTCAGTGTTGAGAAGAGGTCTAAGTATTTCCTGTAGAGCGGGTCTTGTTGTGTCAAATTTCTCAGTGCTTGCATATCTGCAAAATATTTGATTTCTCCATCAATTTTGAAGCTATATTTAGCAGGATACAGAATTCTGGGCTGAATATTGTTTTGCTTAGGAATGTTGATGACATGCTCTTCTGGCTTACAAGATTTCAGTTGAGAAGTCTGCTGTTATCCTAATGGCTCTGTCTCTGTAGGTCAGTTGGCTTTTACTCCTGGCTGCTTGCAGAATTTTTTCTTTCATGTTGACTTTGAACAGCTTAATTATAATGTGTCTTGGGGAGGCTCTGTTTGAGTTGAGATGACCAGGGGTTTGATATACATCTGAAAGGAGTGTATAGGAGTCTTTAGCAAAACTTGGGAAGTTTTCATTTATGATAGTCTCCAGTAGGGCTTCCATTCCTTTGAGACAATCTTCTTCCCCTTCAGGAATCCCTATTATTCGTATATTTGAATGCTTCATGGAGTGTCATAGTTCTCTAAGCAAGTGTTCTGTTTTCTTTCTTTTCTTTTCTGCTTATTTAACTACCTGGATTAACTCGAAAACTTTATCCTCTAACCCTGAGGTTCTTTCTTCTCCACAGTTTAACATATTTTTGATACTTCCTACTGCATATTTACATTCCATAATTGTCTCCTTCATTTCCTTAAGCTCTGCCATATCCTTTTATATTCTACATATCTCTTGTCTGACTTTTGGTTCTGTCTTTCGATCTTCTCATCTATTCATTTTGTTGTGTTTATAATCCATATTTTAAATTCCCTTTCTATCAAGTCCATTAATTCTTTATAGGTGATGTCTACTGTAGTAGTTTCCTCATGGTCCCTTGGGGGAATTTCTCTGTTTCAGTTTTTCGTGTTGCCTGAATTTTTCTGCTGGTTCCTTCTCATGTGTTCTTTATTCTTGTTCATCTCCTTGTTCTCCTTTTTACTTCTCACTGCCTCCTTTGTTTCAAACAGAAGTCCTTGCTCTTGATGACAATATGTTGTAAAATGTCTCTGGAACACCAGGTGGCACTGTGGTCTTTTTAGGAGACATCACTGCCAGTAACTTCTATGGTCTTTATTCCAAATTTAGTTGCCTTCAGTGATCACCTGATTGTTTCCTCAGCATCTAGATCCTTCCAGGTTGGAATCTTAAAGCTCACAAGAATCCTTCAATCCTTCAAACCTTCGGGGACAGGTTTCACAGTGCCTGACTCCAGTTCCTGTGGGGTGCAGGAGTCCCTCAGCTGATCCTGAGAGTGGTGTTCTCATTTTGGATGTGGAATTAAGATGGCTGTGCTTTAGGCCCCTGTTAAGACCATCTGGTGACTTTCCCACAATGGCAGGCCCTTGACCTCAGTATGGCTGCCTCACCATCCACCAAATCTATGGCAAATCCACTCCAACCAACATTCAAATCTGGTTGCTGTATACTATTTGAGTCCACCCACTCTTCCAAATTTTTCACTCAATGCACAGCTTCCCCCAACAACTGAAAACCCCTGAAAGGCTTCCTCCTATCCCAAACCTCCATGAGGGGCCAGCCAATCCCAGCTGGTTACAATCACTTGCATAATTCATCAGATTCCACTGCTCTGAATCATGTGTTGTATCTAGCTCACTACCTCCTCATTGTGCTCCCTGAGCTACAACTCTAGGTAAGTTCTCTATGCTAGGTATGGCTGGGCTCTCTCTTTTTCCCCATTTGTTCTAGGAGAGCTCAGCTGAACAATCTATCTTGCTCCACCCCTTTGTTTTCTTTTAAAGTAGTTAATTTCCTTAAATTAATGCTTGTAGATTTTGCACACAAATGCTTACCTAACCTATTTTCTTTATATTTCCTAGAATATTTCATAACACACACAGTGGAGAAGGCTGTTATGCTTTTTGTCAACCAAGAAGTTACTTTGCATTTTACTAAAATGAAAAAAATAAATACAACCTACCTTATTGCTGACAGGTATGTTACCCAACATATTTTCATTGTGAGCAATTTCCTTACCTAGAAATATAAACTCTGTTACTATCGTTTCAGTCATTCACTCATTTGATGATTCATTTATTCAGTTCTTCTTAAAAATGATTTATAGAAACAGCAGGGTATAAATCAAGAGAACAATTATTAAAGAGATAAAAAGGGCATATTGAATAAAAGTATGTATGGCAAGTATGCTATTTTCTCCTTGTGTGGACTGACTTGGAAAGAACACTGAGGAGTCACTGGAGTCACTTCAGACATAATCTTCCCAACACTTCTGAGTAACAGCCTCCATTTGATTATACCTTCTTCTTTCCCTTTCCCACATTCACTAGGATTGGCCCTCAACTAGGGGTTCTGAGAACCTCTCTTCAAGTAGGGGTTCTGAGAACCCCTCTTCCTCCTACTCACTACTGGCCTGTAGTACTGTTCCTTCTTTCTGCCCTATAGCTGTCTGCCCATTTTCCATCCCAGCCATCCAGCCAAGTTCTATTTCTTCTTCATTCCCACAGTCAGTGTTTCAGTCCAGGCTATGTGGATAGTTGCTTCTACATTATTAAACAGCTCCCTAGACAGCGTCTAGCTCTTCTTTACCCTCCCAGTATTTAGCACACTTTCCTCCCTGATCACATTGAAATGATGCCCTCTCAGTGTTACTCAAATTTCATTTGCTCCCTCAATAACTCTGATAAATCTTGCATCAGCCTTCATTTACAAAATTCCTTATCAGTGTTTATGGCAATTCTCCATGGCATGATTCTTATCTGCAGTTTACATATGAGGAAACCAAAGCCTACAGTGCTTAAATATCTTGCCAAAGGTCACAACTAGTAAGTTGTGTGCAGCCAGGTCAATCAAAGTTCAAAGCATATGGTTCTTTTCCTGTATTATGATGCCTCTAGTATTGCTATCTTGTCACATCACGTTTATTTTGGATGTCAAGTGGTTTTTGCATATAAATCTAAACCCTGAATTTTTACACTGATCTGACTAATCATATTAGGTTTACATTAGGATTAAAATTGGTATACTATGTACTTTGTTTTAGTCTTAAATCCTTCTGCAAATAGCCAAGCACTTACCACTTGGATGGTGCACAATGGTGAGTTTATCTAGAAGAAAAAAAAAAGCACATTCTACTAAGTTTTGCTCAATATTTATCTAAACTATCTCTTTTTATAATGTTTGACTACTTGTTGTCTTTGAGGTGACTATGAAATCTCAAAATATGATCCAAAATTACTTACCCCAAATTTATCTACCTCTGGCCACTAAGCATGAAACCATGTCTTCTATTATTTCCACCTTTTCCTTTCTCAACCCTTGTCTCAAGGCATCTGAGTATGATTTTAGATATATTTGATACAGTAAATGCTTGCTGTTCTGCCTTGATATTCCATTAGCCTGAGCTCCTCCATTCTTTTTAAAAATCAACATTTTTAGGAATACTTATGTATAGTACAATTCAAACACTTTTAGGTATATAGGTTGGATGACTTTTGACAAATCCATACAGCCATGTACTCAACAACTCAACAGGATAGAGACCATTTCATCTCCATAGAATATTCCCTCATAACCTCTTATGTCATTCTCACTCAAACATTACTATTGCAACAAATGATCTGATTTCTACCTCTATAGGTTCACTTTGTCTAGATTAGTTTTATGTAGAATTCCAGATAAATGGAATTTTACAGCATGTACTCCTTTGCATCTGGTATCCTTCACTCAGTATAATGCCTATGTGATTCATTTATACTGATCTGTATAATATAGGTATTTTTTAATTGCTGAGTAGTATTCCATAGTATAAATATACCAAAATATAATTATCTATTCTCTTATATTGGACATTTGGATTGTTTTCAGTTTGGCTGTTACAAATGAAACTGCTGTGAATGTTTGTGAACAAATCTTTGGATGAAAATGTGCTTTCATTTGTCTTGGAAAAATACCTGAGAGTGGAATGACTAAGTCACAGAGTAAGTGCATATTTGGCTTCCCCCTCATCATCACCACTTTATACTCCGATCAGCAATGCATACAGTGTAGTCCAGTTCCACATGCTAACCAACACTTAGGTCTCTCAGTAGTTTTAAATTATATTCATCATAATGATTGTGTGTTGGCATATCATTTTAGTTTAATTTGCATTTTTACTAATGAAAAAAGCACCCTTTAACGAGCTTTTTGGGCATTTGCTTCTATAAACTATGATGTGGGTGTTAGGTGTGCTCATTGGTGCTGCTATGTCATTGCTTCTAGGGTCCCTCAGTACACAGAGCCAAAGAAATACACATATTTCTGCA
The DNA here is from genome assembly GCA_963574655.1 of Perodicticus potto. Taxonomy (NCBI): domain Eukaryota; kingdom Metazoa; phylum Chordata; class Mammalia; order Primates; family Lorisidae; genus Perodicticus; species Perodicticus potto. Next base: position 36,445 of record CAUYRH010002298.1, read on the forward strand.
CATAACTATAATTATGAATTTATTATCTCTATATATCAGTAGACATGATGTGTTATACTTTTACCCCTTATTCCAATGCAACACCACAACATTCTTTCCAGCCTTTCTTTTTTCCTTATTGATAACTCATTTCACTGGCAGTAGGAAACCTGGCTCTCATTTTCCATGGCATATTTGTTTATTTTGCTTACACTCTATTTTGCCTCCTTTCTCCACCATGTCTTTGTTTACTGAGTATGGGAAATTTTAACAAAATTTGAACTCAGGTATACTGTAAGGTATACTTCTCTGAGGCATACTCAGAGCAGTGTTGGTTTTTTTCTTTTTGAGTAAGTTTTGGTAAATTTTTTTTTTAATTTATTGTTTTTTGTCTAAGTCACTTAAGGTATTGGAAAAAATTAATTACATTTTATTAGCATCTTTTTGATGTCTGTTGTGACAAGCCACTTTAATTTTTAATGTAGATAATTCTTATTTTTTTCCCTGATCATTCTTTCTATGGGCTTATTAATTTTATATTTTCAAGTAACTAATTTTTCTAGTGAACTGCCATTTTATCTTTGTGTAATATCTCCTTTTATCTGTTGTGATAATCTTTGTCTTGACTTTTATCTTGTCTTATGTTGACATATCTATGTCAGCTTTCTCCCGTTAATGCTTATTCTTGGTATAGCAGACTCTTCAGAATCTTTTAGTTTCAAACTCTCTTACATTCAAAATGCATAAATTTGGGCATCTCATTTTTCTAGAGTTTGAAAATGTCTGCCTTTTACTTGATATATTTAATCCATTTGTTTTTTAATGTAATTATTGATGTGTCATTGATCAACATCATTCAGGTACAGTTTTTATCTTTAGTTTATTTTTCTTCATTATGAGTTACATCCTATTTCTTACTCCTCTTTCCTTTATGTGTCTTTTTAAAAAATAAATTGAGTATTGTATATTATAGATAATCGCTTGTATGTTCTGGGTTCTGCAGTATTTCTCTGATGGGCATTGGTGGTTGTTTTAGGACACAGTTCATTTGCTGGCATGACATTGTATAGGTTTGGTTTTATTCATTTTTGGGTGTTGACCAGTAGAAAGCCCAAGTTGTTTTCTTTCAAAAGCTCTTGGTGAGACTCTGTCAACCTATAATCTGTCTCCCATGTATATCTCATGGGGGTTTAGTTTTAGGCTTTGTTAGGGCATATCTAGAGTATCTCTTCCTCTAAGTCATGGTCCTTATTTTTCACATTTCCTGGGTATCACAGAAGATGTCAGGTGTTCTATGTAGGTGTTAAGAAGCTTTGTCCACTTTGGCAGGGTAGGAACTATATGGCTTTCCCCAGCTCCGGTCAAACTCTACTGTCTCTCTTTTGCTTTTGAAGCCCTAAAAGCTGCTATCTCACATGCCTTGAGTGGTTTTGCTTTCCACATGGACAGCTCATCTCTAAGCAACAGTCGAGTGGAGACCCTCAACTGGACCTTTGAAGCTGCCTCCCTGCACAGCCACCTCCTCTTCAACAACCCACCAGCACATTCTAGCAGCTTTAGCTGCCCTGGGCTGGGATCTCTGCCTCCTCAGTTCAACAGTACTTCCTTGCTTTGCCCAGACTGTATTTAGGAAACAGTCCTGTGGCAGAGACTGTTATGAGAACCACTGGTCAATTATGAGAACCACTTCATGAGTTTTGCTTGTCTCTGGATTTTTGAATAGTCTTCAACTATCCATTGCCTATCTCCTAAAATCAGTTGCTTATGGTCTTCATTCAATATTAGTATTCAGTACAATGGGAAGATTTGAGTGGAACTGTTTATTCCTGTGGATAATAGAAGAACGAATTGATTCTTAATTAAGACATAAATGATTAAGACCATTAATCTTTAATTAAACAGAAATGGGTTGTAGTTTGTAATCTGTGTGACCATTGGCCATTTTAGTTTCTTAGTTTCTTTATAAAATTTGAAATAATGCCTACCTCATAGGGCTATCATAAGAAACCACAGAGTATAGTAGATAATAAATGTTAACTGCTTAATGTTCCTTAGGAAAATTATTTATATACCTTGTAATTTTATAAATTGTTAAAATTTTAATCTTATTCTGCACAAGAATGGAGGTCAATAGAACCCTTTTACCTCTAAATTAGCCCTGACTTTATGACCTTTATTATTTTAGAAAGTCTATTTCTGTTTCAGAAAACATTTCTGAGGAAGTAAGGAATTTCCTATGGAAAAGGAGATAACAGCCCAAAAAGATGAAGAGAAATGAATTTCAACATGATGGACTGGCTGAAAACTATGTGATATTTTTGAAAATGGAAGAAGTGAAAGCTTTCACAGTTTTTTAGTGGTTGTTAATTTTTAATTATCTGTGCAGGAGTAGAGAATTAGAGGTAAAACTGGTCAGATATTGACAACAATTTATTTTCAATTTGGAAATGTGTTGTTTGTTTTAGAAAAGACATCATCTTAACAATGTTGGGTTTACATTAGTATCAAATATTCCTCCCCACTCCTCTGCCATCAGAGCAACTGTTAATTATTAGTAATGATGCACATATGGAAAATTGTCAGATTTGACTTTATGGAGAATATTTTAGCTTAATAAAAAGCAGGACTCCTTAATTCTTTGATTCCCTATACAATGGATTATTAAAAGGCAGAGCAGAATTATCTTATTTGCAACTTATGTAAGCAATCAAAAGAAAGTAATGAACATTTACTGAGGGTTCATTATGGATCAGAGAATGCAATAAATATTTTACATGTTAACTCACACAAGCACTCCCAGATGCATGCATAATTTTAGGTTTTGCAGACAAGGAACCTGAGCTGTCTCTCTGGTTCAGACAGCTGAAAAGTGATGAGGTGTAGATTTCAATTTAGGTTTGTTTGACTCTATGGTCCCTGAATATTTTACTTCATTACTCCATCATTTTGAATAGCAGGCAAATTTTACTTACCACAGACATTTTCTTCTTCTGGTCTCTTCCCAATAATGCAATCTCGTAGTTGGCGTAGTTTTTCCTTAATGAGTAAACAGTGGGGGAAAGCAAGTCATGATTTGTAAATGTTTTATGGATTAAAATGAAAGTGGCTACTATTAGCATTACCAACACTGCTATTTAGTATTAGTTTGCTACATATGCTGTCCCTGTTGTCATTCATGATACTTTGTATGTATCATCTTACTTAATCCTTAGAATTTAATGTAGTGGATATAAAATGTCATCATCCCAGTTTATAGACATGGAAACAGAGGTAAAAAGAGAGTTAAGTAACTTTCCCAGAGCATATAGCATATAGTTATAAGTGGTGGAGTCAATACTGGATCCCAGATGTCAGATGTCTTGGAGGGTATTTTTCCCAGTCTCATGCCTGTGGAGTCTGCATTTTGGGTATTTAGTATCCAAAAGCAGATTAGCTGCACTGGGAAGCCTTGTTGCTGCCTGAGCCTGCTTCCCTTTCCGTTCCGCATATTCCTTCCTGGTGTTCTAATTCTAAAAGTTAACGACTTGGAGGCAGACGATATGTAACTAGATCCCCCTTCTTAGCAAAGCTATGATTTCTCTTTGTTTTACAAATACTCTACATTGAATATAATATTTTAAGGCAAGAAGTAATACAAACTAACATTCAATAAATCTCTTTTTAGAAGACAACCTAGGAGCAGTACTTTTTCCTCAGGGTTTCCTGGAAATCTAGAAACCACATTTCCCATTCTGTTGTTTGCATTGGTTTACTGATCCTCTCCTCTGCGCAGAGGGCACTCTGTAACTGTGAGTAGGGGTGAAGAGGCGAGAGAAGGTCAAGATTATCACTCTCTCCACCATCTTATCTTCAACACCAGGGATTCTATGTGGTTCTGCATTATTCTAGAAATCAGCTTCTAACTCCACATGTTTGCCATTTTTAAAATCTCAGTTTCCTAAGATAATTCTTCCATCAATATTATAACATAACTTCACAGTTACCTCTGATAGATTCAGTTCTAGGATACAAGTGAATACTTTCTCAGATTGCAAGAGGAATATTGAGAAGTATATGTCAATAAGTACGTGTTTTCTAGTGTGTGTGCATGTGTGTATTGGGGAAATGGAAAGAACAATCAATTTTTTGTTGATTGGACCTTAGTGCAGGCACCTAATTCCTCTGACAGGATTCAGCCAGAGTCATTGAATTTTTGGCTCTTACAGAAAGTAGTCATAGTGTCTGTTGGCTTGCATTTACAGGTTAAGGAAAAATAATTTTTTATAAACACTAATATATTCATCATCCCATTATCCGTATATCCTTGATGTGTCAGATCAGTCTCTAAGTGGTAACTGTGAAGCACCTTAAATTATTCCTAAAGTAAGATGGAATATAAGTAGGAAAACAAAATAGAAACACCCAAGAGTTTAAGGAAATAATTAGTGAAATCATTTCCAAGAAGATATTTAGGTTGGGTTACTCTAAATCGAAAACTTTATTATTTGAGGGTCTGAGGAGGATGAAGGACAATTGACTTCAACAAAATCTATCTAATCTAGCATTGCTGGGCAAATTATGTGTAACTCTGCAATAGGCACATTTCACCCTATTTTAGGATATGAGGGGATAGGTATTGGTGAGGACACTGGCATGGAGGGAGAATCAATGTTGTTATTCTCATCATGAACAATGAATAGTTGCAGAATTCTCTAATCTTTAGCATTTGTTTGGCAAAATAACCGCCTTTGATTAGTGCTGCGAAATATGGACCATGTCTAGCTACCATCCCATAGCCAGAATTGCCCTCAGAGATAGATGGTTTCTGACAAGGCATGATCTTGGATACACTGAGATGGTCCACTTACCTAAACTATCTCTTTCCTATATGCCATAGTGTTTGAAAATTCACCTTTGTGATTCATTAGTTTTTCAGCTTTGAAATTGTTTACTTCAGGATTAATTACTCATTAAAAAATAAAAATTATCTCTTGGGAAAGGTAGCATATGAAGCTATTACTATTTATACTTTGGCCTAAATTAGCTTATTAGATGTGTTTAATCAAACAGCTACCTGAAACTGGAGTTCTGAGGCATAGAGATTTCTGTGATGAGGAGAAAAAACTGAAACATTTTCGGGGTGGAAAGGTCTGTTAGATAGACTATGGCCCTGATTCCTCTCAGAGAGGAATGCCTAGGGACATGGGAGATATTTTGTTTCTATTTCATCTCAGAACCACCTCCTTTAATCCCATCTCAGGATATACACTTTATTTATAGCAGATAAGTTTATCTTAAGTTGATATTCTTGGCATTTCTCTACAAACCTTTGATGGGCATATATATTTATTTTTTAAGGAGAGAGAAAGATAAAACTTACTATGTTTCATTTATGACTATTGTTCGATCTGATTTCAATCATTCTTTTGTTCTCTTTAAGACTGGTCTACATAATACACACTTCATAATGTTGAGCCCTTGTTAGTGTTAAGTATGCTCCATCTTAATTTCATCAATGAGATTTAAAAAAAAATCATTCATTGTACTAAGGACAGTTATAATAAACTGGTTAGGTGTTAGCTTTGATGTGCCAGATTCCAGGATTGTGTTTTACCAAGGGCTGCAAACACGAAATCTAGATCTCTTCAAACTTTTAATTAATCATTTGAAATATCTTTTTAGCAGCTAGTTCAAAGCAAACAAACTTTTACCTGTATTTCTAGTGAAGACAAAACATTTACCAAGCATCAAGGAGCTCCATTAAAGGGGGGAATGTTCCAGAAGGGATTGGGTTCAACAGTACCTGCTGAATCACTTCCAAGCCACTCTTTCCCATCTGCCAGTGTTTAAATTTCTCCAGGGCTTCGTCCATAGATATTTTCCCATTCTTGACTTTCTCCTGCAGGAGGATGAGTTCTTCTTGCCCAGCAGTCAGACTCTCCATCCGAGCCCACTCTAGGATATAAGAGGAAGGTGTTTAACGTGAAGTCCACACTTGGACAACTGGGGGAAAACATTCTTAAAAAAAAAGGCCATTGGAGTTTCTTGTTCTTAACTGACTATAACCATCTGCAGAATAAACCAGCACAAAAGTTTTAATGAATTTTTTTCTAAAGATGGTGGTGCCTGGTGCTTAGTGTTATGGGTAAGAAGACTGTATCTTATTACTGCAAAACAGAAAGGGAGAAAAAGGAAAAAGGATGATAGCAAAAGTTCTGTACTGTACTACCCCAGGGCAGTACCAACTTCCCTGTGAGGATTAAAATAAATCATGTGAATCCTACCACTCTGGGAGGTCAAGGAGGATTAATTACTTGAGCTCATGAGTTCGAGACCAGCCTGAGCAAGAGTGAGACCCTGTCTCTAAAAAAAACAAGCGAGGCATTGTAGTGGGCATCTGTAGTCCTAGATACTTGGGAGGCTGAGGCAAGAAGATCGTTTTAGCTCAAGAGTTTGAGGCTGCTGTGAGCTGAGACGCCATGGCCTTCTACCCAGGGTGACAAAGTAAGACTCAAAAAAAAAAAAAAAAAAAAAAAGAAAGAAAAAATAGATCACATGCACAAAATACTTAGCATCATGCCTGGTACATAGTAAGCTAAATACATATTAACATTATCATTTAAAATAAATATTTCTAGAACAAACTCTCTCTCTAACTTTGGGAAGAATCTCAACCAACATCTAAATGTCATGAAAGGCTTAGGATCATTTGTAAATTTATTCCTGAAAGATTGAAAATAAATAATTGGCTATTTTATACTGAAATGCCTCCTCTTCAAGACTTTATCTGAAGCATGCCTCGTATTTGCCCAGTGCTATAGAGTATTAGGTGGTGACATAGTTTTTGATATAGAGGCTAATGCAACATCAGAGTCTGGCTTGAGGCACGGTGGCAGGAAATTGTCAAATCATGAGCAAAGTCAATGTTTCTTTTATCCACCATGAAGTTCAGAGATATAAATGGGCCTTCATGGCTGTGGGGAAGGTATGTGCTCTCCAGGTTCCCCCAATCCACACCACTCCTTATAGTCACAGAATGACCACATACTTTTGCTACTTACCTGGCTTCTATAGCTCATTAGAGTTTGTACCTTCTCATTTATATACCTGCATTAAATCCAACATACGTTTTATATTATTTCAGGAGGATCAGGGTAACTGAGCCATAACACACGTCTTAATGTACTATCAAAGCTAAGTATGCCCACTGGGTCTCAAAGGACAGGATAGCTGGTCCTGTGCAGCTGTATACTAGTGAGCTGCCCCTGGAGAAACCAGGTTATTTCTGGAAGCTTTTCTTCAAGAGAGAAAGAGATGAACTAGATTATGTCTAGAATCTAGCCACATTGACAAGGATTTGGGAACTGAACAAGGCATTCAAATTCTGTAGCAATTAGGATTCATTGATACAATCAGGGTTGGTTATTCTGGAAAGGAGAAGTTTCAAATATTTGATAGCAGGTGTTAAGTATGAAGGAAAACTCCACCTTGGGGCAGTCCTGGAATGACCTCTAATGTCCCTCTCAGTTTTGAGAAAGGCTATAACAATGAGTTTTCCTGGGACAGGGACACGAGGAGGGTTCCTTTCCAGAAAGATTCAGATGCTCGTAAAACTGCTCCATGGCCCATCAATCTGATTCCCATGGGGGCTTCCTGACTTGTCTTTTCCCTTTAGAATCTATTCCCCCAGAACTAACAAGACGTCAACAGATTCTATGCTCTAAATCTTCCTCCAGGATGATCCAGCATGAAATCCCAGGGGAAAGAGAGAAGCACAAGTTACCCAGAGGGCTAACCGGTTCAGCAGCAACAGCACAGATAATAATTGAGATCTTGCTCTTATACCATTTGCTTTTTATAGGCCTCCACATTCAAATTCAATTCACGAAATGCAGTTTGCAGGAGAATTCTATGTGCCGTCCTGCCAGAGCACGGAGGTTCAGCATCATCCTTTAACAGCAATGCCATTTACCCGTCAGTTCGTTCCATCATTCCTTTGTCTAAGTGTGAATCCTTTTTATCTCAAGTAGCCCAAGCAGCAGGATTTTCTGCTTTTGTGGAAGTGATTTCAAGGAAAATCTCCCCAGGAAACCTCATCAGTTTCAGTTTGGCTTTATGACCAGGTTTAGTTTAATGAAAAAAAAAAAATTGAATCCTTTCATAATATTTATTTCAACTACTCTTTTGTATATTATATTATAGTTGTTCAAATATAAGAAAATGACATTTTTGAAGGGGGCATGGTATTCACTTGCATGATCGTGCAGAAAGAACCAAAGAACCAAATTGAGGAGTAACAGATGTCAAGTTCTGAAGACGAGCTGTTTACAAGCAGACTGATTTTACAGGTATCTACTTATACTTTTTTTCATGCTGAAGAGATTTAAGAACTCATCTTAATGAATTGCTATGAGGCATGACAAGTTGCAAAGAAAAATTATTAAGGCATTTAACTCCCTCTTCTTCTAAGGGAAGACAACTCAAACCAAAACATGCAACCTATAATTTTTGGGAAGGTTTGCAAGATTGCTTTATTGCATTTAGATTATTATTGGATGGAGGAGAGGAGGTGGTATACAATTTTTCCTCCTCTTAACTTTATCTTTCTTTTTAGTTTACTTTTAGAAAAGTCAATATGAGTTTAACATGATTTTCATTAAAAAGCATTTGTGAGATGGCTATCTGTTTATGTGGTTGGTGTCTTATGATAAAAACTTCATTGGTCTCTTATTGTAAAAAGTTGAAGAAAAACTATAGTTTCTAAAGTTCTAGCTCCTTTTGGAGAAATTTCTCTTTGTAAGATTTTCAATTTGATTAAACAGTGGTGATATAAACATAAGGTAACTCATTGTAGCAAGTATATAAATCTAAAGATGGGTAAGAAAGCAAATTGGGCTTTATGTTAATATTCTGTTACTGAGTGACTGGCTAGGAGAACTATTTTTTTAAATGAAAATTTTTGCTAACAGGAAACAACTTGATTGCCCAATAAAAAGGAATGTAAAATAGGAAATATTTACTTTCTAAATATGTTGTATTAAAATAATGCTAGTAAATACCATGTGTCTCAATTGCATTTTTTCAACCTTAGAAATAATTGAAGTAAATTTCACATTCTAGAAAGCTTGGTTTACAGTCCTTGTTCTCACTATTTTTAAGAATTTCTTCTTTTTGTGGGGTATGGTAGCTCATGCCTCTGGGAGGCTGAGATGGGTAGGTTGCTTGAACTCTGGAGTTTGAGAACAGCCTGAGCAAGATGGAGACCCTGTTCCTACTAAAAATAGGAAAAACTAGCTGGGTGTCATGGTGGGCATCTGCAGTCCCAGATACTTAGGATGCTGAGGCAGAAAGGATCACTTCAGCCCCAGAGTTTAAGATTGCTGTGAGCTATGATGATGCCTATAGCATTCAACCCCTGGTGACAAAGTGAGACTCTGTCTCAAAAGAAAAAAAGAATTTCTTCTTTTTTATGTTTTGACTTCATTTCAAAGGGCACACTGTGGGCTGCTCTCACATTTTCATGTGGGGCAAGAACTCAGCTATCCTACAGATTTTTCAAGGTCTGACTTTAAAAACAACAACAAAACCTTTTGTGAGCTATATGACAAATGGAAGTATAAGTTATACTTCGAAAGAGTACTGAGGCAATTACTGTTTTATGGAGCACAAATGACCATATTTTGACCATTTTCCCTCTTTTCTGTTTAATATATCCAGTAGTGGCAAAAGCAACCTGATGAAAATACCTTGCAGGGGGAGGAGCCAAGATGGCAATCTGTAGCCAGCTTTCTGCAGAGGTTCCCGTCCAAAAGGAGCATTAAAGGACAGAAACTCAGCAAGAAAGCCGATGGTTTGGATCTGAGCCAAAAGAAAAGGTAGAAGAGCACACATCAACCCTGCTGGGGAGACCTGAGACCCCGAGGACACAAACAAAAAGGTACAGAGCATATCACCAAGCGGACGGGAGTCCCCTTCCCCAACCTCCATACAAACAAGCCAGCAGAATCCGGACGTCCTCCCATTCTACCCCACGGGAGAGACCTTCTAAAAACCAGACCTCCTTCCCCTTCTAGGGTGCCATGGTGCTCTCCAGTCAGGCATAAAACTGTATATACTCTCTACCTGCAAGTCGGAGTTCCTGGT
>CAUYRH010002308.1:0-48944 GCA_963574655.1 Perodicticus potto
TTAAAATCTATTTGCATATTTTTAAGCTATGGATATAGATGCTGAAAGGCATATTTGTAACAATTTCCTGAAGGATTCATCAGAAACTAGTAACCAGTGACCATCTTTGAACAGATGAACTAGAGGTTTGGACAAAGAAAGGGAAGGAGATTTGAAGCTCAGTAATAGGTTCGTGGCTTTAATATACTTTTCTCTCTCTATTTGTGCAGATTTAAAACTTTCCATTAAAAAATATTATTTAAAAAATAAGTCTTAGCCTAGGGCAGTGGCTCACAACTATAATTCTAGCACTTGGGAGGCCAAGGCAGGAAGATAGTTTGAGGCCAAGAGTTTAAGACTAGCCTGAGCAACATTCCAAGACCTGTCTTTACTTAAAAAAAAGAAAAGAAAATTAGCTGGGCATGCAGGTGTATACCTATAATGCCAGCTATAGGAAGCTAAGGCAGGAGGATCTCTTGAACCCAAGAGTCAGAGGGTGCAGTGAGCTATGATACCACCGCACTCTAGGTGGGCAACAGATAAGACCCTGTCTCAAACAAAAAAAAAAAAAAAGAAAAGTCTGGCTGCAGATAGGGAATGGATATGGGAGGTCAAACTGGGAGCAGGAAGACCAGCATTTAGAAAGCTAATGTTGAAGTTCCTTAATAAGAGATATAGCCCACCTTAAAAAGAGATACAGCCAACCTTAACAAGAGGTAGAGCAGTTTGGGCTACAGTTAACACTAGTTTTCTATGTGTGGTAAGACAGGGCTTTCAAAAGATTGAAATTCAGCACCTTAATGAAATTAAAACAATCCTTTTGCCTCTGAGTGGTGCACTCAGGAGCCTAGAAAATGGTATCACAGAAATCTGGCTTGATCCTTATCAGGAATATGATCTGAAAAAGGTCCTTTCTGGGCTCAGTACCTGTAGCTCAGGAGGCAAGGGCACCAGCTATATACACTGAAGCAGGCGGGTTCAAATGCAGCTTGGGCCTGTGAAACAGTGACAACTACAACCAAAAAATAGCTAGGCATTGTGGCAGGAGCCTGTGGTCCCAGCTACTTGGGAGGCTGAAGCAAGAGGATCACTTAAGCCTAAGAGTTTGAGGTTGCTGTGAGCTGTGATGCCACATCACTTTACCCAGGGCAACAGCTTGAGACTCTGTCTCAAAAAAAAAGGTCCTTTCTGATGTGTGAGACTCGTCATCTTCCATTTCATTCATACAGCAAATTGATCATTTATACAATAATTACTGAGTGCCTCCTATGTGCCAGGTACTTTTCAAGATACTGAAGATATAAAAGTGAACTAAACAGGAACTTACATTCTAACAGGGGAGAAAACAAACTCTACTACTATTCAAAAGGGAGCGGGAAGTAAGGAAAAAAATCTCTAGAGAAAACTAAAGTAGAAATATGTAGGTAGTAGAGAAAGATGAAATTTTAAATGAAGTGGCTTAAAAGAAGCCCACCATGGGAGCAACATTTGAGCAACAATTTCTACACCTATTTGTAAAATAAGAAAATCCTTACTTCATTACGGTTGTTACAAGCCTTGTTAACACAGCATGTGCCTCACCTGCAAGCTTATTAGGACTGCTCAGCTTCCATTCCAGACCTACGGGATCTGTATTTTAACAAGGTCTCCAGGTGATTTGTCAGCATATCGAAGTTTGAGAGAAACACTGATTAAAAGGATTAAATGTTTGTGAGTTTGTTTTTTTTTTTTTTTTTGGTAGAGGCAGAGTCTAACTTTATCGCCCTCAGTAGAGTGCTGTGGCGTCACAGCTCACAGCAACCTCCAACTCCTAGGCTTAGGCGATTCTCCTTCCTCAGCTTCCCAAGTAGCAGGGACTACAGGCACCCACCACAACGCCCAGCTATTTTTTTGTTGCAGTTTGGCCGGGGCTGGGTTTGAACCCGCCACCCTCGATATATGGGGCCAGCGCCCTACCCCCTGAGCCACAGGTGCCACCCTGTTTGTGAGTGTTTATACCATAGCTGGCACATGATAGACCCTTGGTAGATTAAATAATTATTGGTTTTCTTTCCCTTAACATGACCCTTAAAACTTTCTAGTTTTTTTATTTTTTTGAGACAGAGTATCACTCTGTCACCCCAGGTAGAGTATTGTGTTGTCATAGCTGACAGCACCCCAAACTCTTGGACTCAAGGGATTCTCCTGCCTCAGCCTCCCAGGTAGCTGGGACTATAGGCACCTGCCACAAGACTCAGCTAGTTTTTCTATTTTTAGTAGAAATGGAGTCTCCTTCTTGTTCAGGCCGGTCTCAAACTCCTAAGCTCAAGCAATCCACCTGCCTTGGCCTCCCTGAATGCTAGGGTGTGAGCCACCATGCCCAGCCTAAAACTTTCTAATTATAATAAAGAATAAAGATAACAATGAGTATTTCTTTAACTAATGATGAGTAATGAGTATACCCTGCCACTACTGCCTCATGGATCTAGCAGAAAATCTGAAAAGAAAACTAAGATGTAGACAGGTGTGGGCGTATGCACATACAGACACACTGAAACTCCTGATTACATAAAAGTCATTCTCTCATTGGTAATCAGATCCCAGTTTAGTCTTTGATAACTTTTTTTCACTATCCACAGGTAAGAAGGACACAGAACTTGGGTGTATCCCCTGATTTTCTGAGATCAGGAGTCTACCTTAAAAGGATAAGAAGCCAAAACGTTGAGGAGTATCTTCTGATAACATAGACAAGGTTAAAGTTGTTTAAGGACTGACAAGCAGGCCAGGCATGGTAGCTCAGGCCTGTAATCCCAGCACTCTGGGAGGCCAAGGCAGTGGATTGCCTAAGCTCAGGAGTTCCAGACATGCCTAAGCAAGAGGGAAAAACTCATCTCTACTAAAAATAGAAAAACTAGCTGGCCCTTGCGGCAGGCACTTGTAGTCCCAGCTACCTGAGAGGTTGAGGCAGGAGGATTGCTTGAGCCCAAGAGTTTGAGGCTGCTGTGAGCTATGGCCACAGAGCACTCTACTTAGGATGACAGAGTAAGATTCTGTCTCTACAAAAAAAAAAAAAAAAAAAAAAGACAAGCAATAAGTAAATAATTCAAGTTGCTAAAGTATTGTTTTTGATTACAGAAACTCCAACTTAAAATGAGACAGAATATAAACCTATATGAAGTTTAAGGTAACCTGCCCCCTTCTCCAAGTAAGTTTGTTTCCTACATTTTTCCCCTCAGTCTTCCTTTTTCTCTTTCCTAGCTAAATATCACAACATACTTCCTTATTGCCTTTCATATTTTCTTCAACCCTTATGTAAATTTGGATTTGTAAAGCAACCTCTGCGGTCTGACTCTCCGCACCAATCATGTTCCTCCAGCGGCCCTAGTTACAGCAAGTACCATAAAAACGGGCGGAACCTCCGGGTTGTCACGTTATCTGCAAAACGACCACAGTAAAGATAAAGGAGAGATGCCTCACATTTTAAACAAGATGAATCGCCAATTCTACATTAAAATCGTACTATCTTAGCTATTTCAAGTTCCTCCAAGAAATCGTAAAGGATTTTGACTTGAAGCAAAGAGGTGGAAATTTTCCGGGTGGTGGAAATATAAACTTACTATGTACTTATTTCTAAGTATTTTTTCTATATTCCTCAAAGCGGGCGGGGTGAGCTGGGAAGGAACTGAAGCGAAAAGCCGGTGCAGGTGGCAGCGTACGCCCAATAGCAGAAGCTAAAGCAGCCGCCAGGGTCCCTGTGGCTTTCAAATCCAGGGAAACGCGAGCAGAGGAGGACCCCGGGCAGGCCCGCCTCTCTCCAGCGCGCTCCCCTCCTCAAGATGGCGAGCGTGGCGACAGTCCGGGCACGCGGCGCGTGGCACTCTGGGAGCGGAAGAAGGGGGCCGCGCGGCGGCTGTTGAACCGGAAGAGGAGGAGCTGGGCCTGGAGGAGCCGCTGCCGGGTTTTGCGGGTCTCGGGGAGCCAGGCCTGGCGGGCAGGGTGTGTCGCGATGCCCGAGCTGGCGGTGCAGAAGGTGGTGGTCCACCCCCTGGTGCTGCTCAGTGTGGTGGATCATTTCAACCGGTGAGCGGGCGGCGCGGGTGGCCGAGCCGGCTGGCGGTGCGGCCGCTGCTGAGTCACGGGCGCGCTGGGGATGGCGCGGCGGCCGCGGGCAAGCTCGGGAGGCAGGTGGGGCGGCGGGCGGCTCTGACTGCGCGGGCCCCGACCAGCCTCAGCTAACGGAGCCGAAGTCACCGGCGTCGCGCCCCTGCCCCAGCCGCCAGTTTGGGGCCTGGGCTCCTTGTTCCTTTTACCAGAGCATGGATGATGCCAGCTTCAACTGGTCCCGACCCCCGCGCCCACTGGTGCCCATCTGTCATTTCGTCCCCTTTTCATCGAAAAAACCCGGTCTCGTAGGAAGCGCCTCTGTATCTTCTGAAGGCTGTCACTGAAATTCGGGTCACAGCACCCTGAAGGGTTTGCTGGATGGGTCGTAATTTTAACTTGTGAAAACTTCTAAGTAGGAATCTAGTTAGACGATAGCTTAAAAGTGTAGGTGAAGTGTCAGTTTTCTTTTAAACACGAGACCAGTTGGAGATTTTGGCACCTTGAAACTCCTGATTACATTAATGAGTAAGTTAAGAAAACTCTACAGGTCACCTGGTTAAGTTTGTGATTTGAGGGTGTACATCCACCACCCATCGCTTGTTTTAGAGCTGTTGATCCTGCTAGACCTGTTACACGTGTTCGTAAGTTTTACAAGATTATTACTTTAATTGGCAAATGTTGGGAGCATTTGCTGTAAAGTTGTAAAGTATCCATTCTTCTGCTACTTGTTTTGTAAGGTTAATTCATCCAGAGCCAGAAAAGGATCCTCAGTCTACCAGGACATGTGACTTTTCTGCTGTACAGTAGTTACTGTTTTTCTCCTTTGGGATACTAGGGGTGCTAACGGGCAGGTAACTTTTTAAGTTGTATTTGGCCACTTGTTAAGAGAACTAGCTGCTGTGTCAAATAAATGCCGGATTTTAAAAAAAAAATACAGATGGACTTTTGTAGACCAAAAGAAAAGCCCATGAGTGTGGAAGTTTCCTTTAAAGTGTGGGGACTAAATTCTTGATGGGTTTTAAACTTATTTAAAGAAACACACACAAAATTTCACAGATTTAATACAGATTTACAGTTTGCCAACTATATGTTAAGAAAAATACAATTAAGGCTCAGCGCCTGTGGCTCAACGGGCTAAGGCACCAGTCATGTACACCTGAGCTGGCAGGTTCCAATCCCGCCCCGCCCACTAAACAACAATGATGGCTGCAACCAAAAAATGGCCGGCGTTGTGGAGGGTGCCTGTGGTCCCAGCTACTTGGGAGGCGGAGGCAAGAGACTCGCTTGAGCCCAGGAATTGGAGGTTGCTGTGAGCTATGATGCCACGGCACTATACCCAGGGCAACAGCTTGAGGCTCTGTCTCAAAAAAAAAAAGAAAGGAAGAAAAATACAATTAAACCTATGTGAAACTAGCAACTTTTGAGGAAATGTAGTTTATTTCACAGTGGCCTTTGTCATTCTTTAGCATGGAGTTGTGTTGTTTCTGTGTCTCACATTTGCTAGTGGTTAAAGCAGAATTCTGGAAGACCAATGAAATGACAGTAAGTGAAATACTTTTAACTCCTTAAGAGAAAATCACAGGAAGTTTGAAATGAATTCTGAAGTAAAATCTTTCTCATCGTGTCCTCCTCTGTGTGTGATTAGTCACCAGCTCATTTCTGACATGTCTAATAAGCCACCCAGAGAGGCCACAAATGGTATACACATGCCTCTGACTCAGAGTCACTTTCTGAGCCTCTGGACTTTACAAAGAATACATTATATCGGGTGGGACTTTTAGACATTGAGCACTTATTCCAGAGGAGAATTAGCAACCCAGAAGGCAAGCCATAAGACTGGCTTCACTGTAGCATCTTTATCCCTGAAAAAGATCTGAGAACAGGGAAAGTTTAAAGGAAAAAGGAGACCCACAAAGAAAAATTTAAATAAGGTATTATTAAATGAGTAATACCTTCATAAGAAGGTATTAAAGAATGGCATTTGTGTGTGTGTGTTTTCTTTTTCTATGTCTATTCCCATTAATGTAAAGGGCCCTTTCACTTAGCTTGACTTCGTATTTTCATAAGTAATATTTTCAAATCCTAAAATCTGGAAAGTTTTTATTTTCTTCACTTTACATTTATATAAAGTTTGAAATTTTTCCGAACTTGTTATAACTTTATAGACAGTGGTAAGAAAAAACTACCAGTGTGCATTAGTACAAAGTTCACGTATTACCCTTTATATTAAGAAGTAACCTATGACATTTGTTTAAGGATATCAGTTCCCAGGTAAACTGAATTGTATCTGTGCCATTGGTATTTCCCATTAAGAATGTAACTGTTGAGTTTACATTTCTGTGCACATCTATTCAGACTGATCATCTATTTTTTTCATTCAGAATCGGCAAGGTTGGAAACCAGAAGCGTGTTGTCGGTGTGCTCTTGGGGTCATGGCAAAAGAAAGTACTTGATGTATCCAACAGTTTTGCAGGTAAAAAACAGATTTAAATTTTTCTGACCATGGTTAAAATAAAAAATGTGTTGCCATTTTTTACTACAACCCAGAGATTCTATTCACTTTTACTGAAGTATAAAAAAGAGAGCATACAGGCTATAGACTAGACCAGACAGTATTTTAAACTTGTAGGCCATGCGGTCTCCATGGTGACTGCTCATCTCTGCTGTTGTGATGCAAATACAGTTATAGGCAATATGTGAACAAATGAGTGTGGCTCTATCCCAGTAAAACTTGATAAAAACAGGCAGCCGGTACAGTTTGTTAACTCCTGCTCTAAACTATTTATGATTTAGGTAGGCAAGGGTAGAGATGGGGAACTTTTCCCTTTTACATCATGAATCCTTACAAGAATATATGCATGTATTACTCCTATAATTAAAGCAGCGACAACAAAGACCAAAATGATTGCTGGCATGACTTAGAGACTATAGGTCACCAACTCCAGTGTCTGAAAAGACCAACCACTAATGTAATTTGCCAGATGGGAAATAATTAGGAAGTAGTGGGGCTTTTAAGAATATGGCCTTTTATAAAGGAGATAGCCTCTGTCTCACTATAGGCAGTAGTTGCCAGGTCTCGTAGGTTTTTAAGAGAAGCTGGAAGTATGGATTTGTATTTATTTATTTTTTTTTTTTAACTCTCCTAGTTCTTGCAAACAACTTAAAAAAATTTTTTTAGACCAGGCACAGTGGCTCATATCTGTAATCCTAGCACTCTGGGGGGCCAAGGCAGGAGGATTGCTTGAGGCCAGAAGTTCGAGACCACCCTGAGCAAGAATGAGACCCCATCTCTATTAAAAAATATAGAAAAATTACTCCCAGCTACTTGGGAGATTGAGGCATGAGAATAAGTGATCCTAGGAGTTTGAGGTTGCAGTGAACTATGATGATGCCACTACCCGCTAGCTCAGGGAACAGAGCAAGATTTGGTCTCAAAAAAAAAAAATTAACACCATGTTGGATAAGTCAAACACATAAGTGAGTCATATCTGGCCTAAGGACTCTCGCTATGACCTGCTTTCTAGTGGTTTCTATCTAGAACCCTAAACTAAATCTTACATATTTTTTTCTCCTTAGTACCTTTTGATGAAGATGACAAGGATGATTCTGTCTGGTTTTTAGACCACGACTATCTGGAAAATATGTATGGAATGTTTAAGAAAGTTAATGGTATGTCTTGATTTCATAAGAAGGCTTTAGAGAATGGCATTTGTGTATGTGGTGTGTGTTTTCTTTTTCTATATCTCTTTAATGTAAAGGGCCCTTTCACTAAGCTAGACTTAAGACTAGTGGTAATGGGGGAATGAGGTAGTGATTAAATGAAAAACTTGAGAAGCAGTTTAAGGCCAGATAGACCCCCCTGGATTTGGGAAGGAGAAGATCTAGCCCTCTGTAATAGAATAGTGGAGGTCTGTCAAAATGTCCCTTCCTAGGGCGGCGCCTGTGGCTCATCGAGTAGGGCACCAGCCCCATATACCGAAGGTGGCGGGTTCAAACCCGGCCTCGGCCGAACCGCAAAACAGAAAAATAGCCGGGCGTTGTGGCGGGCGCCTGTAGTCCCAGCTACTCGGGAGGCTGAGGCAAGAGAACTGCCTAAGCCCAGGAGTTGGAGGTTATCTGTGAGCTGTGACTCCATGGGACTCTACCAAGGGCGATAAAATGAGACTCTGTCTCTACAAAAAAAAAAAAAAACCTACCTTCCTAGAGCTTAGTACCTCTAGAGTAAATGTATCTCTCTGTCACATGTATTGTTTTCATTTTATTTCATTATACCAACCACACTGCTTCCAAAATGTTTATTCCCACAACACTTAACAGTTGCCTTTTATGTAACATAGACTTTTGTTTATGTATTGCCTTAAAATTGTTTTCTAGTTGTTTTGATATATGACGCGTTTTCTAGACTAGCCTGAGATACAGTGTCTCTGGATTTCCCACATTGCTTATTTTTTGAGAATTTTGTTTTGTGTTTTAAATTTTAAAAGTACATCAAGGTTTAAAATAGATGTCTGGAGTCTTAAAAAAGGTAGAGGATATGCCACTGATGTTTTTATCCTGTGTAGATATTTGTGAAATAATTAAAACCACTAATTTTTTCCTTCCCAGCCAGGGAAAGAATAGTTGGGTGGTACCACACAGGCCCTAAACTACACAAGAATGACATAGCCATCAATGAACTCATGAAAAGATACTGCCCTAACTCAGTGAGTGTTCTCTATTTTTAAAACTCTTAAATGATATTCATTGTCAACCAGCTCAAAGTGCATCTTAGGAAAGATTTTGGTAGTGAATCAGTTCACTGCTTTTTCTTTATAAACTTGTTGTGTTCATTTGTACTGTTCCGTGAAGTATTCTATAACCTGGTAAATAAAAGTTAATACCTGCTAAGTGCCAGGTATGTCACTTATCTCATGTAATCGTCTTGGTAACTATATCCTCTTTACAAATGGGAAAACTGAAGTTCAGAATGGGTAGTGGAGGTGGGGTTGAAATTTTGGCTCTCTTGACTATGATGTCCTTGTGCTTAATAACCACGATATGCTACCCTTTTTGGCTTGTTAATGGAAGGGAACAAAAGACAGAGCAAATGATGATACAATTTGAAGTATGAACTCATTTCTGCTAAAAATTTTGGCTTGTTTCTAATTGAATGAAAGAAATTATTAGAAGAATAGCTGAAATTATCAGTTATGGGGTGGTTTATTAAAATGTGTTTCTCTTCCAGGTATTGGTCATTATTGATGTGAAGCCAAAGGACCTGGGGCTGCCCACAGAAGCATATATTTCAGTGGAAGAGGTTCATGATGTAAGTCATCTTACTGTGAGCCTAGGAGATCAGATTTGCTACTTATTGTGTGATTTTCTTTTTTCCATTTTCAAGTCAAGAAATCCCTTATATCTCTATAACAAAGAGAAGGTGTTTGATCTTAAATTTTTTTCCTTTGTTTTTTTTAATCTCCAAAATTTTAGAATTAGAAATCTAAATTCCCCTTTTATAAGTGAAATTGAGGCCTAAAGTAGTCAAATAATTACCCAGAGATGTTCATAGCAAAGGAAAAGCAGCATCTAATGTAATGTCCACTGTTGAGCCTCCTCTGCGCTAAGAATTCTTTTCTCCTTGAAGATTCACAGGCCCTATAGAATAGATCATAGGTTTTCAAACAGAATAAGTCAGAGCTACCAAGGGCTAGAGGGCAAGACCTCTCTGTGAGATCACTCGCTCAGCTCTACAGCATCTTGTACCTGAGCTTGTGCTTCAAGTATGAAAGTGAAGACCTATGAGATTATAGCATTTGCCTATTTCCAGGAAAACTGAACTAAAGTTCGAGGTAGGGCTTGATGTGAAATTATATATGTGCATGTTTTCTTACGAGCACAGAATATTCAGAGAAAGATTTGAGGTTGCTCATACACATATACCACCACCCCCAATAAAACAAGGATTTTTTCTTAGTGAGGAGATACAGGAGACATAAGGTTCGTGTTATAAGATGAAACGAGGGAATAATTAATGTCTGAATAGGCTTGCCATGAAATCCTGTAGGCTCGTTACAGATTCTGACCATCCTGGCATCCAAAGAGGACAAAGCTCCTGGTGGGTTTTACACTCTCCTACTTCAACAGCTACCATTTATAGTAGTAAGTGAGGCGACTTGCCTAAGGTCCTGCAGCTCCCTTATTACGTATATGGCAGAACCAGACTTTGAACCCAGGCAGTCTGGCCATAGAGCCTGTTGCTTTCATCACTGTACCAACTAACCTGGGAGACATTTTACAGCTTGTGCAGGAGATATGCAGCCTCTTCTGGCACAATGTCTGAGAAAAGTATCTCCAGGTCTTACTAGGTGATGCAGGGGACCATATCCCCAACAGATTCTTAGATTAATTCAGACCACCACAAAGCCATTTACCCTGATTGCATTATTTTGGTGACCTGGTGTCATTTGATCCAAGGGACAGTGCATGGCTAAAAGACGTATTTTCTGGCATGAGAGCTTGCCATAAAAGCAGATATTCTGTATATTTTCTACTCTAGAAAGAACTACATAGTTTAAAAATCAACCTAAGACTTCCCTGAGTGTACATACCCACAGTAGGCTTAAGGAAATAATAAGATTTTCCTTTAGGCTGGGGATGGCTCACCCTGTAATCCTAGCATTCTGGGAGGCTAAGGCAGGTAGATTGCCTGAACTCAGGAGTTCGAGATCAGCCTGAGCAAGAGCGAGACACAGTCTCTGCAAAAAAAAAAAAAGGGAAAAAACTGGAGGCTAAGGCAAGCGGATTGCTTGAGCCCAGGAATTTGAGGTTGCTGTGAGCTATGATGCCATGGCACTCTACCCAGGGTGACAGAGTAAGACTTTCTCTCAAAAAAATATTTTTTCTTTAAAAAAAAAAAAAAAAAAGATTTTCCTTAAAATAACAATTTAGTGGCTACCACAACATACAAAACCTAGTAATAATGCCCCAGCAGACTTCATCACTGAATATCATCACATCCCCAAGTTTGTCATGGAAAACTCTCAGTAACGCACCCATGGAAGGAGCTGACTTAAAGAGGAAGGGTCAAGATGTGAAAAGACGCACATGCCTGTTTGTTTCCTTTGTTTTAAGTAAATAACTCTAGTTAAGCCTCCTCTCCCAGGATGGAACTCCAACTTCAAAAACATTTGAGCATGTGACCAGTGAAATTGGAGCAGAGGAAGCTGAGGAAGTTGGAGTGGAACACTTGTTACGGTGAGAGACCTTAGCACAGCATTGTAATCACTGGCTGCCTGAGAGGAAACCTACAGCAGGAGACGGAGACGTGGGTTCTGGTCCTGGCCATCCAGTAATGATTCTTTTGTTCTGAACAAATCACAGTTCCTTTCTGGAACTTTGTTTTCTCTAAGTAGAGGTTGAACGAGGTCATCTCCAAGGTATCTTGAGTAACAGTTTATAACTTTGCGGTTAGCACGTCTTTTTCAGTAACTGTAATGTGGACTGTGACAGGAACCGATGGGTGAAATAAATGGGTGCAGTGGGCCTGCACACTCCACTGAATGTCCTTCCAACAAATGTAGCCCATTTTCTGCAGAAACTCCTGCATGTTGGGATAGGTTTTGTTTTAACATTCTATATCTGGCCCAAGTACAAAGGCACATGCCTGGAATCCCAATACTTTGGGAGGCCAAAGTGGGAGGATCCTTGAGGCCAGCTTGAGCAACATAGGAAGATCCTGTCTCTACAAAAAAAATTTTTTTTAAAAAAAACTAAAATCCTTATTTCAAAAGGTCATAGTTTTTATCAACTGATGAGTAATTTCCAGTTTTAAAAATTACTACTGATTGAAACTGACCACGGCCTAGAAATACAGGTGAAGAAAATGCCATCCTTTTCAGCAACAGATCTTAACTGTTGATCCAAGCAATCTGTTTTTTAAGTGAAAATGACTTCATTTTAGCTCTCTCTCATAACTATCTTTTGAAAAATGCCGTGTGGTAAGAAAAATAAAATATGTACCCTAAATGAAACCAAAATTAAGGTATTTTATACCCAAATCTTTATCAAGTGGAGAAGTAACATTTTTCTTTTGAAAACTCCCCTCCTGACAAAGCTGGGTGTTTTCTTAGGATGGGAGAACATACATGATTACCTGGTACCCTGATGCTTTCTCCTGTCCTTACTGTGGGTTATTACAGAGACATCAAAGACACTACAGTGGGCACTCTTTCCCAACGGATCACAAACCAAGTCCATGGTTTGAAGGGACTGAACTCCAAGCTTCTGGATATCAGGAGCTACTTGGAAAAAGTAGCCACAGGCAAGCTGCCCATCAACCACCAGATCATCTACCAGCTGCAGGACGTCTTCAACCTGCTGCCAGACGTCAGCCTGCAGGAGTTTGTCAAGGCCTTTTACCTGAAGACCAACGACCAGATGGTGGTGGTGTACTTGGCCTCACTGATCCGTTCTGTGGTCGCCCTACACAACCTCATCAACAACAAGATTGCCAACCGGGATGCAGAGAAGAAGGAAGGGCAGGAAAAAGAAGAGAGCAAAAAGGATAGAAAAGATGACAAAGAGAAAGATAAAGATAAGGAAAAGAGTGATGTAAAGAAAGAAGAGAAAAAAGAGAAAAAGTAAAACATGTAGCTTTTTTAATTTGTAAATTAAAATCTTATAAACTAAATCAGTGTGCTGCTAGAGGGTTCTTTTTCACTTTAAGTGCTTGTTAAAAAGCTGTCCTGCTGAGAGCTCTCTGCCTCCGGCCACCCTTGTGGCATAACTCGGAAGCGAATGGATGGAGGGACTGATCTCGAAACTAAACTGCAGCTTCAGCTGCTAAGAGCTGGGTATACAATAGCTCAGGTTCAAGTGGTGTGAGAAATGAAGAGAAGTCAGCATAATGTTTTTGGTACTCTTCATTCTTGTATCTGTAAAACCAGAAGTTGAATTTTCCCCATCTTGAAAGAAAAGACTCTTGGGATCTGGTTCTGATCATTACCAACACTGCTAAGTGGAATGCATGAATTCCATATGTTCTCTGCCTCCTCTAACACCTTGAGGTCCGACCCTTTTGAACTCCGTTGAGAATACTATACCATGTTTGGACCCGTAGCTCTGGCATTCTCAGGGCTTGGGACCCAGTTCCATATATTGTTTACCTTCAAAGACACAATTAAATGGCTTGGTTTTTATATCTGTGTTCTAGTCGTTTTTGACTTTGGGAGTACGATCCAGTGTTTTCAGAAGCAACCAAGACACCTTCAATGACACTGCCTTATGGAATTCTTTTATGGAAGAGAAGATCTCATTCCTTTAAATAATAGGCAGCCCACTGCAGTGCAGGGAGCTCTCCACTGAGCCTAGACGACTTGGGCTCTAGTTTGTGCCTCAGATTGCTCAACTGTAAGTGGAAGCTTGAAGTCAGTCACCTCTATAGTCCCAGGAGTTTTTCAAGAGAGACATTCATTTAACACTGTAGCAGGTCTTAAGTGCATCAGACCACAAGGTTAATAGGCACGGTGCTAAGAATGGAACAGTCTTCCCCCAAATAAGTACACAGGAATCCTTGAGGAACAAATACATAGGGTACTTAGGCCAGACACAATGGCTTGTGCTTGTAATCCTAGCACTTTTGGAGGTGGGAGGGTGGTTTGAGGCCAGGAGTTCAGGACCAGACTGGGCAATGTTGAAACCCCATCTCTACAAAAAAAATTTTTTAATTATCCAGGCATGGTGGCTAGTATGCAGTTGTAGTCCCAAGTTACCTGGGAGGCTGAGGCAGGAGGATCCACTGACCCTAAAAGTTTGAAGTTGCTATGAGCTATGAATGTGCCACTGCAAACTAGCCAGGGTGACAGAGTGAGACACTATCTCGATAAGCGTAAAAGTTACTTAATCATGTAACATGGTGATCATGAGGATATTAGTTTCCTTTGAGCAGTTAGAACCTCCTTAAAAGTTCTCAAATGAACTCTATGGCTTATTAATGTTCAAAGATTTAAGAATGCAATAAAATAGCACAAAAAGTCAGTTGAATCTCAGAAACCACTTCATGAGGTTATGTTTCAAAGTAATCAGAAGTATCAGTTTTCATTGCCAAAGAGCTAGGTGATGGAAATTTAGAGGTGGATTTGGGTTGAGTATCCCTTATCTGAAATGCTTGGGACCAGAAATAGTTTGGATTTAGGAGTATTGACATTGTACTTCATGGCTGAACATTCCTAATGCAAACACTCCAGTAAGCATTTCCTTGGATCATCATGTGGGTGCTCAAAATGTTTCAGATTTTGGCAAATTTCTAATTTTTAGATTAGGGATACTTAACCTGTAGTAAGATGTAAAACAGCTCTTAGTCCATATGAGTGGAAGCTTGCTCTCTTCAGAGGTCACTTCCAGGTAAAGGGAGAACTACAGAGAACAGTTCTACTTTTTCAGCAATTAAAAAGTCAAATGGTTATTTCTAACTGCATAAAAGAAATCTGATACACAAAACTTTAAAACTTAAGATATGTGGCTCAAAGGAGTAGGGCGCCAGCCCCATATGCCGGAGGTGGCGGGTTCAAACCCAGCCCTGGCCAAAAACTGCAAAAAAAAAATAAAATAATAAAATAAAATAAAAAATACAAGTCCCTTACTCAAAAAAAAAAAAAAATTAAGATATATCCAAACATGGGAGTGTTGGAGAAGCTGTTGAGATTGGGTTGCCATGTTTCAAACAGGCTGACGTGAGACAGGGAATCTGGAGTGTCAGCCCTCACCAGCAGGGCTGGGCACAGTGGCTCATACCTATAATCCCAGCACTTTGGGGGCCAAGGCAGGTGGAGTGCCTGAGCTCAGGGGTTTGGGATCACCCTGAGCAAGAGTGAGACCCATCTCTGCTAAAAATAGAAAAACTAGCTGGGCCCTGTGGCAGGCACCGATAGTCCCAGCTACTCGGGAACCTGAAGCAAAAGGATCATTTCAACCCAGGAGTTTGGGTGATAAACTCTACCCAGGGTGACAGAGTTAGACTCTGTCTCAAAGGAAAAAAAAAAACTCTTACCAGGGAACAGACAAGAGTAGGAAATAACCAGCATGGACAGTTCTAAGGCTTTAGGCAAGGGGATGTGGAGAGGCATCCTAAGGAAAGGAGTGAGTCCTGTATGTGAGGGCACACTAGAACTGAGACCATAGCAGTGGTTCTCAACCTTCCTAATGCCACAACCCTTTAATACAGTTCCTCGTGTGGTGACCCCCAACCATAAAATTATTTTTCTTGCTACTTCATAACTGTAATTTTTGCTGCTGTTATGAATCGTAATGTAAATATCTGATATTAGGCGACCCCTGTGAAAGGGTCGTTCAGGTCGCAACCCACAGGTTGAGAACCGCTTTAGGATTCAGTTCTATCTCTAACAGCATAAGTGGGGTGTACAAGGCTTTCCTAAGGTCCTGTGAAATAGCACAATGCCATAGGCGCTTACGTTTATGAATGTTCATTGAGTTTGTTAACGGTTTGAAGAATGTTTACTGAGCATCTAAAACATGGCATTACCCAGGCCTTGTTATATTTAGTAATTTGACCTACGTATGGGCAAACTTTACCTCTACCTTATTTCTAACAGGATCTTTAATTCTTGCTTCTCAAGAAAATAGCTAACAGCCTGTAGAGTCTCTTAGGCACATTTTCTAAGGCAAAATTGTTGGCGCTGTGTGGTGGGGGAGGCTAGAAGGGCTATGTTTGAAGTCTTGCTTATACAAAGAGCTGGCTCCCCTGCAAAACCTATGGTCCACACCTGAAATAAAGCCTTACAGTTATACAATCTGACAGTCAGGAGATGAGATTTCTAAATAACTTTTGTTGTTTTTGAAAACATTGAAAAAATACCCTGATCCCAAGTTGGATCCCAGCTCCATAGCTGTACCATTAGCTTCACTTCACTGCCTGACACCTTCAGGGCTACTTGTTAGCAGGGTTCAGGCGGATCCTGTTACACACATTACAGAAAGGATGGAATTCACTCCTTGCTGGTTTTCTGTTTGGAAAAATCTGATCTATCCCTCAACTTAAGGTTTAGTTATCCTTACTGAGAACATATAAACTGTTAGAATTGGAACAAGAGCTTTGGACCAACCAATTAAACGTTTTTCTTTAATTTTGCTCACTGAAACAAAACAGAAGTAACCTTTCTGAGGGACCACTGTATGGTCTCTCCAACGTGGTAGATGCAAAGTAAACCATTCAAGCAAGAACTAGAGACCTAGAATTTTACTCCAACTTCTGGAGGACTCTTCAGCCATAAGAATTCAACCATATATATATTATGAACTTTATGAACACCCTGTTATAACATACAATATTATAAAATTTGAGGATGAACTAGGGTTGTTTGTTAAACTACAGTGTGCTAACACAGCTATCAGCCCTGTCTTGGAAAATGAGAAGGATACAGAACATGTTAGGAAGGTAGAGAAACATTTGATTTATGTGACCCACAGAGAAAATTTGCACAACTTCCCTAACCAAATTCATTAGAAATTATTATACATAATATGCAAGTATGGATTTGCACATTCCTATGCCATTCAACTCAATTATTACCCCTTTTTGCCTGGGAACAACACAAAGTTAAGATCTTGCAAAAATTTAATGGCTATTTTTGTTGAAAAGTAGATAAAAATTGACTGAGAAAGTAGAGAAATGGCTCAGAGCCCAAGGCACAGTGGTTACAGTGATAGCCGCATACACCAAGGGTGGTGGATTCAAACCTGGCCCGGGGCAAATAAACAGCTGCAACAACAACAAAATAGCCAGGCATTGTGGCGGGCGCCTGTGGTCCCAGCTACTTGGTAGGCTGAGGCAGGAGAATCGCTTAGGCCCAAGAGTTTGAGGTTGCTGTGAGCTGTGACGCCACAGCACTCTACTGAGGGCAACATAGTGAGACTCTGTCTCAAAAAAAGGAAAGAAAGAAAGTAGAGAAATGAGAGAAAAGAAACTGGAAGTTTGTATATCCAGGGCTCAAATCAAGAGAAATCTTTTTCTGATCATTCTCTTTGGAGCCTAGATGGCACCATTGACTAATCTCACCTCTTGGCAAGAAAAATGTGATTCCTAGTTCCAAATAGAATAACCAGTCTCCCCCAAAGTTGCTTCCTTCCAGACACTTCTGCTTTGGCTTCAACTATCCAGGCAAGATTTTGAAGGAATTTGGAGAATATATGGGTGCTGAAAGATCAGGTCAACCTAGCACAACCTTGCTGTGCTCTGTCCATACTACTGCTTGGGGGATGAATACACAAGATTTCCCTGCCCTTCAGATAGCTCATGCTTTGATTTCCCTTACTGCTGGTACCACTCTTGATTTCTTCAAGGACCCACAGTCAGTGACATGCTGGTAAATGTCTAATAGTTTTCCAAAATGAGGGTAAGGAACATTGATTTGTAGCCTTTGCCAATTTCCCTGGTGTAAATACTCCACCATGGCTGATTTTGAGCCAACAACATGAGTTGGGAAGAGATGCACATTAGTGCAGCATCATACAGGTTTCCACCATACAGATACAATCAGCAAAAGTAACCTCAAGAGCACACACAATAGTAAAATGTAGTAAAATAATTAGGATGTGATCCGTTTTGAGGGCTTTTTAAAACTTTTAAAAATATAATCTATTTAATTGTAAGTTTATATGATTTGATTTTTAATGATGGCTGTAGTTAGCCAACAGCTTACAAAATTCCTGAAAGCTTAACAATTGGCTCTTGCAAATGTGCACAAACTGACTCCAAGCCGGCCAGTGCAGGCTCCCAGCACCTCTCCTCTCTCCAGTCCTATTTCAGTAACCTCCAGCCCTCATGACTGTTATTTAATCCCCAATAGTTTGCATTTTGTACCATTTCTATTCTTTTCAAGTACACTTAGCAAAAGTTACAAGTTCATTAAAACCAGTCCTCTTCCCACAGCAGCAGATAGTTCTAGGTGACAAATCTTTGTCAAATACCTGGGGACACTTCCAGAAGAGGGGTGCTGGTTGGGTGGTTGATTGATTTGTTTCCATTTATTAAGACCTCAGTTGGCCATTCTAGAGCAGTTATTCAAGGTAAGGAAATTACATCAGAATTAGCTATGCTGCTTGTTAAAAATTCAGGTTCCTGGGCCCTACCTCAGACTTCCTCTATTAGACTTTCAGATCACTGTTTTTAAGACAGTCTCCAGGCAGTTCCTGCCCACATGGAAGTTAGAGAACATTTATTTTGATGTAGAAAGATCTACCATTTTTTTTTACACCAAATATTCCATGAATTCAGGGGGAATAAGTTCTGGCAGCTCTCAGGTTCCTTTTTGTTCATTCTTACAAAATGTGTGCTGCTGCTCTGGGCAAAGCAGGCTGCTGCTTCCATTGAACTCAGGTATTTTCTTTGGCCTTCCTTTTTTTTGGAGACAGAGTCTTAAGTCTCACTTTGTCACCCTCAGTAGAGCGCAGTGGGGTCACAGCTCACAGCAACCTCCAACTCTTGGGCTCAAGCAATCTTCTTGCCTCAGCCTCCCAAGTTGCTAGGACTATAGGCGCCCACCACAACACCCAGCTATTTTTAGTGACAGGGTCTCCGTCTTGCTCAGACTGGTCCCAAACTCCTGAGCTCAGGCAATCCACCTGCCTCAGCCTCCCAGAGTGCTAAGATTACAAGCGTGAGCCACAGCACCCAGCTTGATCTTTAAATTTTTTTCATGGCACACGGGTCAAAAAACAGTGATATGGACAAATCTATCAAAATTTTCCTATGGTTAGTACTTCTGGATCATGTTTAAAACTTCCCATCCCAGCTCAAAACCTCAAATTTATTCTCATACACATTCACTCCATGAAGTGCCTTCTCTGCAGCCCAGCACCCAACCAATGCATATGTGTTACAGGGAACGTCTCATCAATGTTTTGAGGTTTTGGTTTTTATGTTTTGTTTTGTTTTGAGATAGTCTCACTTTGTCACCCTCAGTAGAGTGCTGTGGTATCATAGCTCACAGCAAACTCAGGTTCTTGTGCACAAGTGATTCTCTTGCTTCAGCCTCCTGAGTAGCTGGGACTGCAGGTGCCAGCCACAATGCCTGGCTATTTTTAGAGATGGAGGTCTTACTCTTGCTCAGGCTGGCCCCAAACTCCTGAGCTCAAGTGGTCTGCCTGCCTCAGCCTCCCAGAGTGCTAGGATTAAGCCACCATATCAAGCCTTCATCAATGTTAATATAATCTGGGTAATTTTTCATCAAAATAACCAACCAGAAACCATCCTCCTTCTCCCATCTTACACACACACCCCCAGCCTTCTACAGCCCCCACTATAGCCCTGTCTCCATTCTTCTTTTCCCTGCTAACCTTCAGCAAACAGCTACCTCTGTTTGCTGCATTCTGCTCTTTATCTTTCAGGTATTTCTTTGACCTTTCCAATCTAATTTTTCTGCCACTCACATACTTCTCAGCTCTTAATTATTTGGGGCGGGAAAGAGATTGGTAGATTATTTGTAATCATCCTACGGTTTTAAAAAGAAAGACATAAATATGAACTCATAAGACCCTATTATCTATTTTAGGTTATATGAAATAAAGTATTTTTGTCCGACATAGGATCCAGAAAGGTTAATCTTACACAATCTGGCTTTTGCTCCCACCACTCCACTAAAAGAGCTCTCAGCAAAGTCCCCAGTGGCATGTGGCTTTCTAAATCCTATTGACCCTGCCCAGCCCTTACCTCACTGACTTCCTCTCTAAAGGCTTCTGTCATGACACTCTTCACTGCTTCTCTTGGACCCTCCCCCAACCTTCATTACCCCAACCTACCTCATATATTTTAAAGAATCCTCCATCTGTGATTCCTCTGATTCCAACAATCCTCCTCCTTCATGACTAGACCCCACTAGTCATGCCACCAGCCACCACCAGAACTTGGGAGCCCTCCGGTCACCCTGCTCACATGCAGCTCTGCATGCAGCCAGCTGGTCTTGTTGCCTCTCTTACCCCTGCCCCTGCGCATTCCTGTGCCAATGTCTGCGTTCAGACATGCACCTCTCTGTTCTGTTCTGTCACTGTGGTCACTGAGCTGCTCTTCCTGCCTCTTGCCTTCCCCTCCTCCTCATTCTGCTCTGAAGCCAGAGTTACTTGGCATCAGAGTAGAGAGTTGGATGAATGTTACTTCTCTGGTCATGACTCTGTCATCATCATCTTCACCTTGAAGTCTCCTCTCTTGTTTGACTTTTTTTTAACCTTTATCCTGATTTCCACTATCATTCTCCCCACACACACACACAGCTGATAGCCCCTAAAATGTGTTAATAAACATCCTTAGATATGGATGGATCCTTGAAAAATACACACACTTTTGTATGTTCAAGTGTTTTAATTTATATATATATAATATTTCCCTTTAGATTTCATTCTTCCCTGCCTTTATTCAGAAACTAATCTAAAATTCACAACTATCTTTTTTTTTTTAACTTTGAAGTCAAGTTTATTAGGGGTTCAGATTCATAACATGTAAACTATATGTTTATAAAAATATAAAGTGTTTTAAACTCTCTCCCTTAAATAAGAAGCAATAAATGAACTGTATTTCATTTTAAATGCAAAGATAACTCAGTTGTGAAAAACCGAGCCTTTGGTATTGACTCTCGTACACCACTGCTACACATTTTCCTATGTCCTCACAAACAGCAGACTTTCTTAATTAAACAAATATATTATCTGTACCTTGTGATTACAATTTAACAATTAAAATCTTGAAATTGAAAGAAGCACTATATATTTTAGAGCATTTAGAATTGCAGAACTATAGCCGGGTATCGTGGCGGGCACCTGTAGTCCCAGTTACTCAGGAGGCTGAGGCAAGAGAATCACCCAAGCCTAAGAGCTGGAGGTTGCTGTGACGCCACAACACTCTACCGAGGGTGACAAAGTGAGACGCTATCTCTTAAAAAAAAAAAAAAAGAATTGCAGAACTCTCTTTTAAAGATCTTCACTGCCCTAAAGATATACCTGTTTAATTCACAGCTTTTAACTGCCTGTAGGAGAGACAACTTTTAAATATGTGTTCCCAGATCTCATTACATACTGCAAACTATACTGCCCACACATTTTGCTGTAGTGAGGGCCTTCAGATTAGTCCAAGGCCATGATAAAATGTGTGATTAGGTTGAGGGAGTAAAAGGCCCCTCAGTCTCTGCTCCCCTGCCTTGATGAAGAAGGGGGGCCATGTGGAGATGGCAAGTCACACAGGGTGCAGCCTGAGTGCTGAGACCCTTAGGGAGAAGCAATGGCCTGGAGAAACACTGCCTTGCATTAGACTTGATGTAAACAAGAAATAAAACTTAAATGTGTGCAGCCATTGGGATTTCAGGTTACTTATTGTCCTGACATAATTTAGCCTTCCCTGGCAAGACCACTAAGGCAGGGAGTCCATTGTAACCATCCATCATGATGCACATGTCCTAATCATGGACAACTGGCTTGCCTCCAGCTCCCTATCACCAAAAACAAAGCTATAGGCCGGTGCAGTGGCTCACACCTGTAATCCCAGCACTCTGGGAGGCCGAGGAGGGTGGATTGCCTGAGCTCAGGAGCTCAAGAACAACCTGAGCAAGAGGAGACTCCATCTCTAAAAAATATAGCCGGGCATTGTGGCAGGCGCCTATAGTCCCAGCTACTCAGGAGGCTGAGGCAAGAGGATTGCTAGAGCCCAAGAGTCCATACTCAGGAGTTTGCTGGACATAGAACACAGGCCTATTCAAAGTCACTACCACCAGATTGCACTTTCAAGTAGCTGCAGTCATTTATGCTGCTACTCACAGCTCCTGAGGGTCACTATCTCCCCACAGTATAGATTAGTGGTTCAGAGCATGGACTCTGGAGTCAGGCTGCCTAACTTTGGATCCAGAATGTACAACTTACTAGCTGTTAAGATGACTCTCTCTCTCAGTTTCCTTGTCTATAAAATGGGATCAGATCGTTAGACTGAAACATCTCTTCAGAGATGCTTTCCTTAAAGCCCTATCTAAAATAGATCATTTCTCCCCACACTACTTCCTCACACTCTTCTCTGCTAATATTTATCCAGAGTTGTCTCGTGCCCAATGCAGACAGTAGAGGCTCAGAACAGTGTACCCCTTTTGGAGCAGGGACAGGATAACAGCTCCCACTCACTGCACAGGCTACCTCTCAGGCACCCAACATGCACACTCTCCATTTTTTAGCCAATGTGAAGCAACTGCAGGGGGCTGGCACACCACGACTGTGAAACTCAAAAGTTCAGGTATGAAATGGATTCCCTGGGCAGGTTGCTGTGGCTTACATCTGTAATCCTAGCACTCTGGGAGGCTGAGGCGGGTGGATCATCTGAGCTCAAGAGTTTTGAGACCAACCTGAGCAACAAAAGACCCCAATGCTACTAAAAATAGAAAAAGCTAGCCAAGCATTGTGCAGATACCAGCTACTCGGGAGACTGAGACAAGAGGATCACTTGAGCCCAGAAGTTTGAGGTTGCTGTAAGCTATGACACCATGGCACTCTAGCCAGGGGCAACAGAGTAAGACTGTCTCAAAAAAAAAAAGAGAGAAAGAAATGGATTTCCTCCATTTCCAGGGCCAGACGACACTCAAGAGAAGGGAGTGTCCTCCCCCAAGCCCAGCAGGAGTCCTGGTCCTACAGAGGCCTCCTTGGGGCTATTTTACTGCTGTAACAGCACCGTCTCCCCTGCTACTCACCCTATAATTGCACAGGAAACAGCCCCAAAATTGTCCTTAAGAGACTGGACATGACTCTTGCCAACTGGGTTTGGCTGGAGGCCCAGACAAGCACTAATGACATCCGAGGCAAACAGCGGCAGTCACAGGCCAGGCCAGGCCAGACCCAAGGGCTCTGAGACCATCGGTGCTGCCAGGGAAATGACGTCAGGCTAGTGGTGAGGCTGGGGTAAAAATTACTCCTGCATCCCAGGATTCTCTTTCTCCAAGAAGAGGAAGATGAGCGGTACTGCTGTCTTTCTGGTTAGTGTGACTTTTTTTTTTTTTAACCTACATTTAACTCCATGCCTTGGCTTTTTCAGTTATGAAAAACCATGGCTACACTCAGGAACCAGGAAATGGAAGACAAGCTAATCCGAGGACATTTAATCTATGCAGGGCAGTGTGTTAGTTATCTGTTGCTGTGTAATAAATCACCATAAAATTTTAACTACCTAAAACAATACACGTTTATGATTTCACAGAGTCTGTGGGTCATAAACCCTGGAATGCTTACCTGGGTCCTCTACTCAGGGTTGATCACAGGCTGCAATCAAGATGGAGCTGAGCTGGAGTCACCTCAAGACTCAGTGAGGGAAAGACCAGCTCCAAGCGCACGTGGCCATGGGCAGGATTCAGTTCCTCCTGGGCTGTTGGACCAGGGCCTCAGCTCCTTGCTGGCTGCTGCTGCGAGGTTGCCCCCAACCCCTTGCCATGTGGGTCTCTCCAACACAGCAGGTTGCTCCAACACAGCGGGGCATATGCCAAAAAGGGAGGTGGAGACTCAGCTGGCGGGAAGCATGTCACAGTCTTTTGCTATTTAGTCACCTTTGCCATAGTCCCTTGGTTAGAAGCAAGTCACCAGGCTAGCCCACATTCAAGGGGAGGGGCTTACCCCAGCTGTGAACACCAGGAGATGCCATTGGGGCCACCTCAGGAGCCCACCTACCTCAGACAGGATCAGAGCCCAGAGGGTAATCATCAATAGCCTACTGTGGGATTTCTTTCTCAATTTTGGTGCCTAATTAATGTCTTAGAAGGAGGATAATCAATAGAGGAAAAGGCACACGTGAAATAGCCCTCTTGTTTATAAACGGAACCACCTATTACCACCACTGTCTTTGGTGATAGCAAAGCAAAGCAAAGCAAATTCATCCCGCCCACATTCCCCACCCCACAAGCCCACCCTAGAAGGAGGATGCCAGACAGTGCTAAAATGCAATCCCAACATGTATTTTTCTTTTTTTCCTCCCAAGACCCAATTAGAATGACAGTGAACAAATATAAAAATATTACCATTTGGCTCTAACCATTTGTCCCAATTTGAGAAGTAGCGTCAGAGTGATGGACAAGAGAGTTCGACACACGTCTGGAAGGGGGAAAGCAGGAAGAGTGGCCAGGCAGAGGGAGTCCGGGCTAAGACTTCCAGGGACAGGAGCCTCGCCAAGGAGGGTCCTGATGAGCCCTGCAGAGCTGGTGAAGGCTCTGGCACATAGTAGGGCTTTAAAAAAAAAAAAAAAGAATTACCATATGATCCAGCAATTTTACTTCTGGCTGGACATGGCTCATGCATGTAATCCTAGCACTCTGGGAGGCAAGAGTGGGTGGATTGCTTGAGCTCAGGAGACCAGCCTGAGTAAGAGTGACACCCCTGTCTCTACTAAAAATAGAAAAACTATCTAGGTATTATGGCAGGTGCCTGTAGTCCCAGCTGCTTGGGAGGCTGAGGCAAGAGGATGGCTTGAGCCTAAGAGTTTGAGGTTGCCATGAGCTACAGTGATGCCATGGCACTCTACCCAAGGCACAGAGTGAGACCCTGTCTTTAAAACAAAACAAAAAGAAACAATTTCATTTCTATATATATACCCAAAATAACAGAAAGCAGGGTCTTCAATTGAGACCCATGTTCATAGCAGCCTTATACACAATAGCTAAAATGTAGAAGCAACCCAGTGTCCACCAAAGGATGAATGGATAAGCAAAATGTGGTATATACACACAATGGAATATCAAGCAGCCTTAAAAGGGAAGGAAATTCTGGTACCACATCATGGATGAAACTTGAGCACATTATGATAAGTGAAATAAGCCAATCACAAAGACAAATACCATTATACTTCCAATCATAAGAAGTCCTACTGTAGTCAAAATCAGAGGGAGAAAGTGGATGGTGGTTGCCAAAAGCTGAGGGACAGTGAGAATGAGACTCTGTTTCAAATAAAAAACAAAAAAACAAAAGTTACAAGTAATACAAAGTGTGCCAAAGAAAAATCATTGTAGGTTTTTTCTCTCTTAATTCTATGACAGAGAATGGGGAATGGGAAATTGTTTGATCAATACAGTTTCTATTTTCCAAGATTAAGAGTTCTGGAGATGAATAGTAGTGACAGTTGTATAACAAGGTGAAAGTGTTTAATGCCACTGAACTTTACACTTAAAAATGGCTAAGATGGGGCATTACCCTGTGGCTCAGCGAGTAGGGTGCCGGCCCCATATACCGAAAGTGGCAAGTTCAAACCCAGCCTCAGCCAAACTGCAAAACGAAACAGAAAAAAAAGCTGGGCGTTGTGGCGGGCGCCTGTACCCAGCTACTCAGGAGGCTGAGGCAAGAGAATCGCCTAAGCCCAGGAGTTGAAGGTTGCTGTGAGCTATGAGACGCCAGGGCACTCTACCGAGGGCGATAAAGTGAGACTCTGTCTCTACAAAAAAAAAAATGGCCAAGATGGTAAATGTTATGCTAAGTATATTTTATCAAAATAAAAAAATAAACTAAAAATAATGTGTCACTGAGACCAACTGGAGTTAGACCTTGAATCCATGATGATGTTCAAAAGTCACAAGTAATAATGCTGGGTGCAATGGCTCGTACCTATAATCCTAGCACTTTGGGAGGTCAAGATGGGTGGATCTCTGGAGTTCAGGAATTCGAGACCAGCCTGAGCTAGAGCAAGACCCCGTCTCTAAAAAATAGCCAGGTGTTGTGGCAGGGCCTGTAGTCCCGCCTACTTGGGAGGCTGAGGCAAGAGGATCACTTGAGCCCAAGAGTTTGAGGTTACTATGAGCTGTGATGCCATGGCACTCCACCCAGGGCTATAGAGTGAGACTCTGTCTCAAAAAAATAAAAGTTACAAGTAACAGAAAGTGTGCCAAAGAAAAATCAGATGCTTCACTTTTTGTACCAGTTGGTTGGTGCTTGACTTCCGCAGGCACAGACTATAGGAAAGTGGGATTCTGCCTGTGGTACCTGAACCATCCTCAGTCCCAGAGGCAGCTGGAGAAAAGGTAAAACCAGATCCAGGAGTAGACTGCAAGGAAATGAGCTTAGAGAATCTGGACTACTGACTCAATTTTCCTTCCCAGGATGAGGCTGGAGACTTGCTGATGTTGAGTTTAGCTAAACCAGCAGGAGAGCTGCTATTTGTCAGCATTCCTTTAAATGAATTCCTTTTTATTTTTGAATTATTTATGTATTTATGTATGTATTTATTTATTTATGTTTTGGAGACAGAGTCTCAAGCTGTCGCCCTGGGTAGAGTACCGTGGCATCATAGGTCACAGCAACCTCAAACTCTTGGGCTTAAGCGATTCTCTTGCCTCCGCCTCCCAAGTAGCTGAGACTACAGGTGCCCACCACAACGCCCAGCTATTTTTTAGTTGTCATTGTCATTGTTGTTTGGCAGGCCCAGGCTAGATTCGAATCTGCCAGCTCCAGTATATGTGGCTGGTGCCCCAGTTGCTGAGCTACAAGCACCAAGCCAGATTGTTTTTTTTGTTTTTGTTTTTATGCTTTCAAAGAAACAGTGTCTCGGGGTCTTCACCCAGGCTGGAGTGCAGTGGTACAGTCACAGCTCACTGAAACCTCCAACTCCTGCGCTCAAGCAATCCTCCCACCTCAGCCCCCTGCAGTGCCAGGACTACAGGCATAAACCACACACAGATCTTTAATGTAAATGTTTCTAGAAAGGTGACCTGAGCCCCAATATAGAGAAGAGCAGTGGTAAAGCAAGAGCTAAGCTTTCTAGATCTGGTGAGGTCCCACTGCATGTAAAGTCTTATGGGGACTCTGGGTGCCAAAGGTAATCATACTGCTCCCCACTTACAAAATCATTTCCTACCTTCCATTTGGCTAATTATATCAGGAATTTTATACAACATGCAGGGACTTGGGGCAGGGGCAGGTTCTCCCTGACTATCTCATTTTACTTCGGACTAAGAAAAAAAATTAAGACTATAATAAAAGCAAAAGGAGATAATTAGAAACTGCAGTGGGAAGGAGCTATGCAAGAACTAATTGCCTGATACTGTTCAGTAAATTGCATTTATGTGATGTGAGCAGTTTTTGTTCCTTTTCAACTTTTAGAATAAATCTTTAGAGAAAGTACAGAAGATTTCAGTCTGGTTATACAACAGAATGTAAACATTAAAACTTTATGATGTGAAAGTCAAAGGCAGAAGACAGCAGAGGTCAGCCAGAGTCCAGGGAGCTCAGACCCATTTCACAGGGGATGGGGCGAGAGATCCCATGATGAGGGGGTCAGATAGGACCTGAAGGACGATTTGGTAGGACCTGCTGGGACTTTTAAGTATATCTGGAAGGATCCAAAAGAAGCCCCTGACAATGGTTGCCTCTAGGAGGGGATCAGGGTGGTGAAAGATGGCTTTTCACTGTATACCATTTGTATCTTTGAATTTTGAACTTTTAAATAATTTTAAAATAAAAATAAAGGTGTATAATTTTTAAGTAAAAGCAATCCAACTTTCAGGCCTGTCCCCTACTGGAAGAGTAGTACCAGCACACAGACCTGCCCACAGGCATTTCGACCACAAGGTGTATGCCCCTTAGGAAGGAGATGGGCACAACACAATACAGATTATCACCAGTAGTTAAAGAATCAAGTACATCTGTACTGACAACACACAGAAAGGGGTCTCATTTCATGAAAGAAGTGAGTTACACAGCATATGTAATAACCCGTTTTTAGTATATTTAAAAAGCATGCATGAATATGATTTGCATATGCACATGGAACGGTCTGGAAGGACCACCAGCAGCTGTGAACAGGCTCCTTCTGGAGATGAGTGTGGGAGGAGGATTTGCACTTGAGCAGGTCTCATTTGAATTTATTATGAGACATCTATACAACATGGACTTTTAAAAATAATTTTGTCAAAATTTGGTGTTGCCCTGTCACGTGAAAGAAAGGTCTTGGAGCTGGTGGGAGTGAGGTTAGCTGATGAACTCCAGGGAGGGGCACGCCCTGGACTTCTCTGCCTAAGAAGAGGCAATCAGGGCTCACTTGGTTTCATGTCAAATGTATCCAGACCCATCAGCACGGTGAACACTTTAAAAGTGGCCAAAAAAAAAAAAAAAAAAAAAGGCAGTGGCAAGCCCATCTGTAATCATGAGGTCAAGGTCAAAGTCCCCATACAAAAATGGAACTTGAGTGAATGACTACCCAGAACACTCTCCCCTTAGCTGGTTTCCGAAGCCCACCCAACCCGCAGCTTTCTTGCTCTGCTCCCCACAGCAATTGCTCAAAGAAACCCAGGCCTGGCCGGGGAGACTGAAAAGGAACAGTGAGGCGGCCGACTGAGGGCTGAAGCCAGCAATCCCTGGACAAGGACTTGGCCACCTGTCCCAGAAGTGTGGCTGCTTTGGCTAATGACGCACTGGCTTCTCAGAACAAGCATGTCCACTCCATCCAGGTCCAGCGGCTACCTGTCTGGAGGACAAGGGTTTTGTAGGCATCCACACCAACACCACCTCCAACTGCTGACTGTTTATTGCACAAGAAACTGGCAATATCGAGGCAGGAGTGGGCATTACCAACCCAGCGCTACCAGAGGGCACTCTGTACATACACTTCAGTTATATACACGTGTATACTCTCACACACACGGACACACATGAACACCGCAAGCCCGACCCTTCCAAACCTCGCAC
Source organism: Perodicticus potto (assembly GCA_963574655.1). Taxonomy (NCBI): domain Eukaryota; kingdom Metazoa; phylum Chordata; class Mammalia; order Primates; family Lorisidae; genus Perodicticus; species Perodicticus potto. Next base: position 28,732 of record CAUYRH010002308.1, read on the forward strand.
CACAATTTGCACCCCAGCCGACTTGACAGAGAGGCCTACAAGGTGACATGCCACAGGGGGCACAGCAAGTGACTGGGAGGGACAGAAAAGGCTTAGCTGCGGCAAGCTGGGCCACGTGGACCAGCATACAACAGGCCCCCACGGGCCATGGAAGGACAAGGTCTGAGGACATGAGGCTGTCCTCAGAAGGCTCCTGTGACCAGCCTGAGGGCCTGTCGGGCCTCTAGGAAGCTGATATCCAGCTGGTGCTGGGCACTAGAACTGTAGGTGACTGGCTGGGGGGGTCTATAATGATCACAACTCCCACGGGAGCACATTCACCTTGCAGATTTCAATGAACGACACGGTGACACACGTTGGAAGCTGCTGGAAACTCCAAAAATCAAGTCGGGCCCTGCAGCATCTCAGGGCCCTTCCACTGGGTCTCATCTCCTGCATGCAGATAAAGCCACACACCAATGCAGGATAACCTGTCAGCCGGCCAGGATGCACTTCATTCTAAACAGGGGACCACAGACCCATGGGGAGCTGCAGGGGCTGGCAGGGGGACACAGTCAGACCCACAGTGCACCGATGGCCAGGGCTGCTGGGGTGACTGTATCTAACAAAGGGGCTTCTTCTCTATCGAAGGCGGCAAGGTTGGGAGAATCGCTCAGGATACCAAGCCCTTCCTTTCTGCCAAGCTCAGGGACTAGGCCACTGTGAGGATAACCAGGCCAGGGATGCCTGAGCTCACGGAACAGCTAAGTGGGTTCCTGAGAGGAGTGGCTGCTTGGAAACTCTTGGACCCACAGCACTGGGTCCCTCAAGGTCCTAGAATACCTGGGGCACCAGCTCCTTGACAGAAAATGAAAGCAGCGCACCAAAAAACCAGAAAGCAACCCTACACACAAACGCTTCAAGTTTATGAACAAACGAAGACAGTCTGAGGGAGTTTGCAGTGTCCAATCCACTCATTACCCAGGTGGCCTGGACAGCACTTTGTTTGCCGAGAAAGTGAACTGGCCAGCACTGAGTCCTGCTGCTCTGCCTCCCGGCTGGAGCCTGCCAGGGAAGGAGGTAAAAACGGCCTCGATCCGGAGTCCTCACTCTCACACCTTCATTTTATGTAGATCATCGGATAAGTTCTATTTAAGACAGAACCTCTTTTACTGGTGAAGACCCTTGGCCTTCTCGGTCCAGAACGGCTACCCAAGTGGCAATTCTCCTTCTCCTAACCAACCTGCGAGGCCCAGGGCTTTAGCTGCAGCCCTTTGGGAGGCAACACCCTCCCTCACACCCTCACGCACACCCAGGGTGGGCCCAGGGGATGGGAAGAGCTTTGCAGAGAGGGTCAAGCCCTCCGGACGTCACAATGGGTGGTGGGGCCAAAGGTGACTGGGGGCTTTATTCTAGGCTGCCACCTGCAGGTGGGGGGGCGGCAGGGCCTCCTGGGATCAGGCTCTTCTGCCACCAGCGTGATGACAATATGGTCCCACGCAGGGCCACTGTCCAGGGGACCTCCCAAGGCTGCACAGCCAGTGGCCTCTCAAGCAGGGAGGACTCAGGACTACGTGTGCGGGGGGTGCGGGGCGGCGACCTCATTACTCTTGCCCAAAGCCCTCAGTTTCCTCGATGGCATACAGCAGCTTCTCTTTCAGCTGTTCGTAGCTCTTGTAGGGTGGGAGATCCAGACGGTTGAAACTGTTGAGAGGGAAGCAGGACCCTCAGCAGTGAGGGCTGGCCCACCCCACCACCAGGGACTGGGGCTCAGGGGCCCTCCTGCTGCAGGCTCTGCACGATGGGGTGCACACTGGGGAGGGGGCCCTTGGGCAGCAGCTCCTAGCCTACTGGGATGAACCATTTCTGGTGGGCCAGGGGCTTGAGCACATCACAGCCCCATCTCACCCCACAGCTACAACCAACTGCCAGAGTCAAGGTTCAGAAGTGGCTGCCCCAGGGTCATCTGGTCTGTGAGGCTCCCCCACCCACCACTGAGACCAGCAGGCTCACCAGGTGTGGCTTCTGGGCAGCCAGGTCTCCTTGCCAACCTTGTCAATGCAAAACTTCTGTGGTCCGTTGCTGCCTATTAGCCAAGGTAAAACACACCGTAAGTCAACAGAAATGTCCCTTCCTAGACCAGGCCCCTCACCCGCGGACAGGCCCAGCCCCAGGGATGAAGATGCCCGGCATTTCCCCCGTCATTGAACTGCTTCAAGATGCAAGGCCCCACTGTCCCCTTGAACTATCCTAGTCCCAGCTGGGGCACCAGCAGACCCAAAGAAAACATACCGATGAGCTCAGCAAACCCCCCAACAGGCAGGCGGCAGGTTCCGGTCACAAACTGCAGCAGCCGGATTCTCTTCTCATTGTCCATCTCCTTCACCACCTGGAAGCCCACAGGTCAGGCACATCAGGTGGCCCACATGGCCAAGCACTGTGCCCTAATGGGGCGCTCCCAGGTCAGCAGGGCCCATCTCTGGGGCTCAAAAGACAAAGCCAGGCTAGGCAGGGAGTGACAGCCACCAACCTGAGATACCTCAGAAGTACTTTCTCTAAAAGGTTGTGCTTGTAGAACACTCCCACCAGTCCACAGGACATGTCTGGGTCTCAGGGACACCTCAAGCCAAGTGTCACCTCTTCCTATCCAAGTTCTGCTTTTAAAAATATACTGAGTAATTGGTGGGTCCACACCTACGGTGTGATCTTAGAAGGGTACAGGTGAAATTTACTAAATGTAAAATATAAATGTCTAAACACAATAACTATGAAAATGCCATGAAGGCTATGTTAACCAGTTGGATGAAAATATTTCAAATTGTATATAAAGCCAGCACATTGTACCCCATGATTGCATTAATGTACACAGCTATGATTTAACAAAATAAACAAATAAATAAAAATAAAAATATACTAAGCATGAGTGACTGCTTAATGGGTACAGGGTTTCTTTTGGAGATGAAATGTTCTGGAATCTGACAGTGGTGACAGTTGCACAACACTGTGACTGTACTGTGAGCCACAGAACTGTGTATCTTAAAATACTTAAAATGACTAATTATGTTATATGACTGTATGTTATTTCACCTCCAAACAAATTTGTGACATATATACACAAGAATATTTGTGTTGTTTCTTATTTTCCTATGTATGCTATACCTCACCATGACAGCAACAAAACCCATGTATATAAAGGAGTCAGTTCGTTATGAACAACAGGACAGCTCATTCAGGTCTTCTGGAGCCAAGCACCTGCCTTCCCATCCTATGGGCTGGAAGGGGACTACACGACCGAGGGCAGCTTCAGTACCCCTGTGCCCCCCACTCCCCGACACATATACACACACACTGGTCAGGCCCCAGCTGACCACAGATAACCTCCTGGCACATGCACTGGCCACAGACAGACCAGCTGTGAAAGCTTCCCTTGCCCCAAGACTGGGTTTGCCATCTCCTTCAGCGAGCTGGGGGGAAAGTGGAAGGTCAAAGACAGACGCACCTGCCAGAACCACTGGATCTGCTTGCTGTTCTTGGTGTAGTGCCGGTAGATGGTGTTCTTCTGCCAGTCACTCAGGTCTATCTCCTGCATGCCGCACAGCATCAGCTGCGGACGGGACGCACGGGATGTGCTCAGCACCCAGAGCCCCTCCCTGCCCTCTGCCACTCACGAGCAGATGGAACAAGCCTGAACATTTTCAACAAGTTCTTCCTGCTGGCAGCCTCATAGTATGGACAAAGCAGGCCCCTACTTTCTTAAAACCAGTGTCCAAGGAGAGGTGGGTGCTGAGGACTCAAATCTGCCCAGAAGGAGTGGGATTTTACGGGGGAGTTTCTGTGGGTGTGCGGCAAGCATGTCAAGGGGCGGGATCACTCTAGAAGCAGCGGGGCTCAGGGGCCCAGCAACCTCAGACCTCACCTCTAGTTCCTTCTCGTCAAAGTAGCGCAGCCACTCCAGAGGGGCCACCTCATTGAAGCCATCCAGGAAGGCTCTGGTCTGTTCTTCCACGCCTCGGGTGAAGCGCCAGTCCGTCAGCAACCTGAGACCAAAGACCAGCCATGGGTGGAACCCAAGACCACATGGCTGTCACTACACAGCAGCAAAAATCAGTGAGGAACCAGCTTCTGACAACCTGGATCCAGAGTGCTGAAGGCTCCGAAGTATAGCCTTAAAAAACTCACAGCGACCTGGAGATACCGCAGTCTTTTTTTGTGAGGATGGGGGGGACAGAGTCTCACTTCATCGCCCTAGGTAGAGGGCTGTGGCATCGCAGAGCAAACTCAAACTCTTGAGCTCAAGTGATTCTCTTGTCTCAGTCTCCTGAGTAGCTGGGACTACAGGTGCCTACCACAACGTCCAGCTACTTTTAGAGATGGGGGTCTCACTCTTGCTCAGCCTGGTCTCTAACCTGTGAGCTCAGGCAATCCACCCTCCTTGGCCTCCCAGAGTGCTAGGATTACAGGCGTGAGCCACCACACCCGGCTGATACCTGATTCTTTGATATCACCTCGTCCCCATGCTCCCACCACCACCTCAGACATGTGCAGTGTGGAGAATAAAGACGAGACCAAGAGACTGAAGGACAGGTGTAGGAGCATGTGCTCCCAGCACACATGAGACAGAGCATCCTTTCAGTTAGGAGGCAGACGGAGACTCCTAAGCTTGATGCCTCTTCAAAGAAATTCAGCCTTGCGGTCTCCCCACGGGGCAAAAAGAGCAACCTGAGGTTAGGGGCAAAGGCCTCAGGCTCTGGCTCCCTCAGCCCACAGCATCACGTGATGGCACCAGTGGCTGCCATCTGGGCAGAGGCAAACGGGAAACATGGGTGGCACCTCATGACAGGACTAAGAAGCCTTTCTCTGCAGCCACCTGCTGCCCTTTTCCCAGCCCGCTCCGGGCCCCAGGCAGCCCCTGCCAGCGACCTACATGATGTACTCCTCCTTGTTCTCCTCCGTGACGCGGATGCTCTCACCGCCTTCCTTCAGCTCGTGGGTTGTCACCTTGCCCAGGATCTCCATGTCCTGGATGAAGTACAGCTCGAGGCCACACTCCTCCAGGTTGTTCTCTCTGGGGACACAGCAGAGCATGAGGAAGACGTCCACCTCGGCAGGGCCTTCCCTCCACCCTGCGCCCTCGCTCACTTGTGGTACCCACAGGACACTACAGGCTCACAGGTGGCCCGGAGATGGCTCCTGATGCAAGGACAGAACTCTGGGTCTGCCCTCCAGGGCCCTAGAAGCCACTCCTCTCCACCAGCTCTCACAGAGTAAGTGCCCAGGGACCATGCCAGCAGCCACCAGTCCCCACTCCCCAACCAGACACCTGGCTGTCCTCGGGCAGGGCAAGGGAAGCAACGCACTTGATCCAGACAATGGAGTTGTAGAACTCAGGGTCGATGGATTCCAAGTCTTTCAGAGTGGGTCTCTTGTTGAGCATCCGCTTGTAGAAAGGGAGGGTGAAGCCGGTGTCGATGAACTTCCCATGGTACAGAGCCTGGGGAAGGAAGAGCAGAGCTTCTGGCCTCCCCGCATACCGCCCAAGGCAGGCTCTTTTATGTGGGTTCAAAACCCTGCCCCCACAACCCCACTTCCCTCTATGGTAGAATCCCGTGGGCCTGAAAGGAGGGCCTGGGAAACTATGACACGGTCATCCGGGCTGAGACCTTGGGATGAACTCGCCCCCCAACCCTGCAGAGCTGCTCGCTCAGAAGCCCACCTCCCGGCTCATTGCCTGCCCTGTGCACCTACCAGCCTAGCCCCCGGGCTAGCAAAGGCCTGCCTCACCATCACAAAAACGCCTGGTTCAAAACATCAAAACAGCTCCTGGTGGCAGCCCTGACTCACTGGCACTCAGGGCTGGGTGGCAAAGGCAGCCAAAAACAATGCAGACACTGCTGATGGGGAAAGCTGGCGGCCAGTGGTGAGTAATAGTCTAGGGTTTTGCTGGTCTGTCCTGTTGCAGCTGGGCCAGGCAGGTTTGTAGACCTGAGAAGTATGTGTGTCCTTCCAGAGCCCAGTACCTTGGCCACAAACTTCCAGACGATAGGAAGGGCCATATTTAGTCACAAATTCATGGGGCCCTCAGGTCCTATGAGGGGAGCCGGTGACACTTGGGAAGCCAGGGGCAGAAGTGAAGGCAAGTTAACACCAAACATCTCAACCCACCAAATATGGCAGCAGGAGGGTGGCTCCCACGGCCCTTGCTTCTTAATCCTGGCTCTCCACACTCCCAAGACACTCAACAGGGGTAGGATCCCCCTAACCAAATTCAAACTGTGTCCCTACTTCCAGATCAACACAGATGCTGCAACTCCTGCTCTGCACTGCGCGCCCACCTTCTGATGGACGGATGCCTCCTATTGTGCCAAGCAGTCAACTAGGGTTCTGTTCAAACCTAGTGTCAATTCCAAATCCCTTCCCCGAAGGCCTCAGTCAGACAATCCCAAATGCTCCTGATAGTGGCACCCCTCAGAGACAGGCATCAGGTGGGCAGGTGGTGGTAATGGTTTCACTCGCCCTATCATCCCAACGCCATGCACTTACCTAACATTTAGTGACCCAGAGACCCCAAGCTTCTGCCTGACAAGTCCTACACAAATTGACATGGGAGACCCTTCAATACCCTCAGAGTGGCCACTGAGAAAGCTCTGGTGTTTCCAGAACTATCTCTAGCTTTTTGCATTTTTAGGAAGGAGTCCTGTGGGGATGAAGCGTGGGGCCCATGGAAGGGGGGGGCGACTGTTCATTCCATGCTACCTCCAGTGCATGGGCCCACCCTCCTTCTTGCTGCCTTTGCTGGAGCTCTCGGGGTAAGAGCAGAGGCCCTTGCTGTCCCAGCACAGAAGGAAGAGGAAGAGGAGGAAGAGGTGAGAACTCCTGAGACTATCCTTACCATGGCGATGAATCTGCCAATAAAGCGGAAGTAGGTGAGGTGGTCGGGGTTGATGGAGGAGGCCGGGTTGATCTGCAGGCAGTAATTGTTCTTCCCAGCGTATTCAAACAGGCAATACATGGGGTTGAGCACCTCGTGGGACAGGAGGAAAAACCACTCCCTGTGGGGGAAAAGAGAGGAAAAAAACAAGAGTAATGGAGTTATGACTCTCCACCAGTGTGTCTCAGGTAATCTGGAGACATGTATCCCGGGGAGGAGAACCTCACTGTGATGGGTTGCCGGGCCGACCTATGGTAACAGCTGGTCAGTGAGCAGAGCAGGCTCAGACCAGGGCAAACCAGGACAAGTGCATTTGACGATAATGATTAGGGAAATCTGCATATGAGCCTGCCGCCTCCCAGGTGGTGCATTTTAGGACTTTTTATCACCATATCCAGAGTTTCCAACGGCAAAGGGGCTCCTTGTACCCTGGGCCACCATGCACGGCTGTAAAGGCTGTGTACTGCACAAGGGCACTATGTTGAAGGTCATAGGCCTGCATGTTTATTACGACAACTTTCCTGCTTTGCTGGTGCTATATGAATAGCAACCACCTTGCTTCTCTCCTGTCTGAGTCGGTAGCACAACATAAATACATGTTCTCACTCCTGATCCACGAAAACTCTGTAATCCATGCTGCCTTCAAATCATAAACCTCGCTCCCACCAGCTCCACCACAGGCACCTCACTTCCCTGGCCCCCCTCCCCTTCCACAGACCGTGTGACCATACCCTCCCCCAACACCTCCGTGCAGTCGTCTGATCAATACCCATGCCTGAGCATCTGTTTATGCCCTAGGGATAAGCCTCAAGCCAGAATCCAGAATCCTTTTGGGCTTAAGCTAAAGCAGCAGGGGGACATCCCCAAAAGGCCAACCCCTGGCTGCTGGGCTGCTTGTGGCTGGGCAGACGAGGAGTCCTTCGACGCAGAGGGTGCCCCGGTATCCTGTCCGTGGTTCTACCCTGTGGTAGAACAGCATGACGTAACCTACCATAGGGTAAAACCACTGGCAGGACACAGAGAGAGAGACACACACAGGGCGGGAGCCACACCAGAAGCCCACCAAGCAGAGCCTGGAGAGGAGGTCACCACGGCAAAAGAGCAGTCCATCCACAGGGGCCAGCACAGAGGGCAACACCACCAGCGGACAGAGGACCGGAAGCACGTTAACCCAACACCAAGCGAGAAGACATCCCCCCACCGTGAGAGGTCTGTGAGCTGAGAGGTTGCCACGGGCCAGGACGCTCCTTCCCTCTGCCGGGGCCCGTCTGCCCTGTTGTCTCAGGCAACGTTTCCCAGAGAGCTGTTCACTTTAGTAGGCAGACTAGGGTGATGGCAACACGAAGCTCTGTGCTCATTTCAGGGCACATCAGTCGTTTTCATTTTACTGACCCCATGCATATGACATGGAGCTGAGCACTACTGATCAAGGCCCTTTTGATCGGGCACAGCTCACGCGCACTGAGACACCTGGCTTCACCTGCCCCGGCTGCCTCCAAGGAGGAAAGTCCAGGGCTGATTTTAATGGACCTGCTTCGGACTGGCTGTTAAAGTACAGAAATAATAACATAGTGGCTGTCATAAAGTACAAAAATAAAAACATAGCGCCACTGTCCTAAGCCCCTCCCCGAGGCTCCACAAGTCTCCCCATAACTATGGCACTAGTTCTGGCCAAGAATGGGATCCCAGGACCCTGCTCTAGGCCCATATGGACCAGCCATATGGATTCAGGATTTTGAACGTCACCCCGTGCCCACTCCCAAAGATGCACAAGAACTTCGGGCATGAATGTGAGCAGGGGAGGCATCTGCCTGGCTGCAGGAGCTGCAGCCTCGGGAGGCAAGCGCAGGGCAGCCTTCCAGGGCACTCAGCTCACCTGGCGATGCCCCCGTAGTCCAGGCCCTCCTCACCGCGCATGATGATGTAGAGCCGGCGACGCAGATCATACGGCTTCATGTTCATGATCTGGGGAGACAAAGCAAATGGCCAGCCTGCCACTCTCTTGTGAACAGCAGGCAGGGGGCAGGAAGGGCAGACCTTAAGGCCTGCTCTCCAGCAGACAGGGCCATGGAGGCCCAGGCCTTAGACACAAGACAGAGAGGGTGTGACAGGCCATGTGAGAGAAGAGGGGCTGGTGGAGGAGGGTTCTTGCCGGTCCCTGGTCTTAGCCACCATAGTTACACTCTAACCTGTTGGAAAGAATCCTCAAAAAGTGTCTGCCTGGAAACGTTGATCTTCACATGGCTTGGCAGAGCATTTGACTGAAAAGAAAAGGGAAAAAAACTTCAAACCAGGGTTAACAGTAATCTAGTTTCTTGACTGTATTTACAGGCATCCCCAACACCCCTGGGCCAGGAGGGGATAGAAGCTGGCTTCCTAGAACAGCCAGCGTGGGGCTACACCAGCATCTTGCCTCTACCCAATACAGACAGTCTAATATCTGCACTAGGTTGGGACATCAGGCCAAAATAACTCCACAACCCCAGCTGCCATGGGAGTCCCAGGACCCAAACTCACATGGCAAAGGAAACGGAACTGGTGATACTTCCATCGAAAACTTCGATCATAGGCACCAGGGGAACCTTGCTTCGTCCTAGGAAAAGAAAGGATGCTCCAGAATCCGTGTGATTTCTCAAAACATGAGTAATTTGTCTTTGTTAGCCCTAATGAAAGCTGATGCTATGTTAATTTAAAGATGAGTAAAGGAAGACATAGATGAAAGAAAGCAACTGCTGTTCAGATCTTTGAAAAGTAGGCCGGGCACAGCAGCTCACATCTTTAATCCTAGCACCCTGGGAGGCCTAGGCAGGTGGATCGCTTGAGCTCAGGAGTTCAAGATCAACCTGAGCAAGAGGGAGACCCTGTCTCTACCAAAGATCAAAAAAAATTAGCCAGGCACACATGGCAGGCACCTGTAGTCCCAGCTACTCGGCAGGCTAAAGTAGGAAAATCACTTGAGCCCATGAGTTTGAGGCTACTATCAGCTAGGTTGATACCACTCCCCCCCAAAAAAAAATCCGGAGAAAAAAGTATCTTTGAAAAGTAAAAGGGAAAATGTAGAAATAAAGCCAGGCCTCTTGCTTTTAGAGAAATGCGTCCAGTCCAGAGTTGCTCTGAATTAAGCAGGATGGTCCCTTCCTCTCCAGCCCCTTCAGTGTGACACCAACACTGGGCACCAGAGGGCAGCAAGAGCAGGGGGACACACCACAGGGCCCCAGAGCCGGCCTCCCAGTGCTCACTGACACTGCCAACGCCTGCACCAGGTCCTTACCCCGACTCAAACCCTGGGCGAGGATCCTTAAAGGTGGTGGTGCGGGTGTTGTGGTCCACAAAGTACCGCACCCCCTCGCTGGTGTATTTCATCTCCCAGCCTGGGGGCAGAGCTGGTTCCTGGATCATCCTGAGAACACAGGAAGAGAGGGGTTAAGGGCTGTCCACCTTCTGGGCCTTAGTGGTTAGGAGCCTGGGGATCCCAAAGTGCTGCTCTGTCTCTGCCAAAGGACAGGCACCCATCATGACCCCATTTGTGAGGACAGTTTTGCAGCACCGAGAGGTTATTCGTTATCCAAAAGCCAAAAAACCAACCCTGAGTGACAGCAGTGCGCTCGGCAGCCACCAGCAATGTTCAGACACTGGGTGGCCCATCCTAGCTTCTCCTGGGGTGTTGGGGAGCTGAGGAGCCAGGGTGCCCCACACAATCGGTGCAAGGTCAGCAGCACCTACCAGCAGGGCAGCTGTCCATCCACCAAGGTCTATCTAAGGCAGTGATTTTCAACCAGAGTCCCATGAAAATTTTTTAAAGATCATTAATTAAATTATTTTCAAAAGGAATTCAAAGCATGGCAAGTATATTCCTGTTTTTTGTTTGTTTGTTTTTTTTAGTAACCTAATTTAAGTGTGCCATGGAAGTTTAACTACAGGTTCAAGTGTGCTATGAAGTAAATAGAGGTTGAAAAACACTGATCCAAGGGGCTACTTTCAAGCTGTCATTAGGCCAACAGACGTCTCTAGCATGAGAGTCTCAGGGCACCTGTGTGTGGCTAACCATCCTCTATCATCAGCTCTCTGGGATAAATCCTTACCCTTGGGTCCGAGGGTCCTCCCACTGGGTGGTACGAGTGTTGTGGTTCACGTAATACACCCGTCCGTTGTCCTGTCTCTTCTCTGTCATGGGACAAGAAAGTGAGAATAGTCAGATTCAAACATCTTGAGTTCTTTCCCTCTGGCTCCGACCCTCTGTCCGCTGAGTCTCTGCCCCCTCTGCTCCTGTTGTCAACCTGTTAAGACACGTGTAACTGGCCCAAAGCCTGGCTCGCTCACGTTTGTCACTGGGAAAGGGGACAGAGGCCCTCCCTGTTAGGGGATGGGGAGAGATATACACATTTCCAGCTCGAGGTGAAGCATTTCTTTGGTTGTCTGGTTTGCTGGAAGGAGGGTGGTGTGGCCACACGGACAGAGCAGTGCAGCTGGAACTTGAGGCATAATTGCATCCAGCTGTGTGCAGCATGGACACACCACAGCCTCCCTACCGCCTGCCCGCACCCCGTTCCCTCAGGGCTGATTGCTAGGCCTATGACTGCTCAGTCCAATGGCTGCAGCCAACAGGGGTGCCTGTGTTCCACAAGGCAAGGTCCTAATGGGGTGGCTGCACGTCCCCTCACACCTCTCTGCTCAGCATTCTGCACCCTGGGGCTCTTGTACCCTCTGAGTTCTCTCTTCTCCTGCTTACGGGCAAAGCTTTGTTCTAAAACTCTCACTTCCCAGCAAAACCTCTATCTTGCTTATAAGCAAATAAATTATGCCTGGGGCTGTGAACACTTAAAATGCCCATCTGGTTGTCACACTTAAGTGTGTGCTTTGAAATGAGAGTGTCTTCAGGGGTGGGATGTCTGCAAGGGTGAGGTTTGCTCGGGACCATCTTTACCCTCCTGCCTTTTACTGGCAGGCTGATGGTGGCTCCAGGGTCCCTAAGGGTGGTAGTCTGAGCTCCAGGGGCAGACCCAAGCCTTCCTGGTGACCCTGAACCTTGAGTAGAGTCAAAAGGGGTGACCCAACAGCTCCAGGTGGATGCAAGAAAAAACTAGGGGCAAGTCTCCAAACTCAAAAGAGGTCAATCATTCCCTAGAAATTCCCGAATCTTCAAATATCTCTGTCCTGAATACAAATGCTAATGGCTCTCCCTCTAGAATTATGATAGGGAAAAATGAAAGAAATAATCAGTTCCAGAAGCTACAGGGAAACCAAAAGCTGAAAAAAGAAACAGAACTGGGAGGACCAGCACCCGCCCCCACCCTGGCCCCTGCAATAAGAATCAAGCTGCACGTTCCCAGTGTCAACCCCAGGTCTTGGTGTCTCTGTGACTCTGCCTTAGCTGGTATCCATGACGCAACCGAAATTTTGAAATAGACATTATTTGTCAGTGGTGCCTCAATAAATCTGGAAAAATAAATAAATCTTTAAAAATAAAAAAAAGAGAGAAAAGGAAAGAAAGAAAGCCAAAGGAGGTGCCAGAACTGTTCCACAGCCGCTGCCACCTCAGAGCAGCATGTGTGACTGGCCCACAGTAGAAAGCTTCCCGAGAGGATTCTAGGGGAGGGGGCTGCTCCCAGCCCACAAGCTACTGCTTTGAACTAGATCCTCCTCGTCCACTCTGCCAAGGGCTGCAGCCAAGGCTAACCACCGCCCCAGGGATCTGTCCAGCGGGCCTGAGGCCTGTGCTGTCATTTCTGGCGCTGCTGCTGCTGCTGCCGCCACCGCCGCCACCACCGCTGCGTGGAGGTTGCCCACGGTGAACTGCCGGCAATTTCACAACCTGGGGGCTGGGAAAGTCCTCAAACCAGCACCTAGCTCAACCTCATCTTCAGGCACACAGACTCGGGACAACTCAGTCACATGCCCAGGGCTGCTGAGAAGCAGATGTGGACCCCCAAGGGGTCCTGAGTCGCAGGGCAGCATGTAGGGAGATGGCAGGGTCTCCCGCAATAACACAGAGGGCACCTAGATACAGCCAGCTTGGGGACCGTCCATTCCCATCAGCAGCCCTCAACCCCAGGAGCTGGCTGAGGCAGTTCACCTGGTTCCACAGCTCTTTCTGTTCTTTCTTAATGAGCCCCCAGGAGGCAGCCCCTGCCACTGCCCTAGGGAAGCCAGCACAGGGCCCAGGGATCTGTGACCAGGAAGGCACCCTGGTCTTTAACCAGAATGTTCTTCTTCTCAATTTGGACTATGACAGTTTTGTTTTTTTCTAATTGTTCATAAGCAGCATTGACTCGGGCCTTGCCTCCTCCATTCCCACCCCAGATATTTCCACACTTAGCATCTGGAAGCTGCTTCCCGGTCTCTGTCAGCTGCTCCTAGCAGAACCGGTACAAAAAGCAATGCCCTTGACGGGCGACACCCCCTATCTCTACAGAGCCAGTACAGACGCCAGGTCCTTGGCTGATGCACAGCATTACAGAGGCTCAGATTCTTGTTGAATCTGATGTGCTTTCTCCCGCTCATGAGTAGATAGGGATCCTAAGGGTTTCACCCTCTCACTATGACTTCCTGCCAATTTCTGAGGTACCAATGACACCCTTCATGTCCAGGGATCCAGGTGGGTCATCTGAGTGTGTGCTGAAAATCAAGAAATGCAAGGAAGCTTCACAAACTAACATCTCCCACAGGGAAGCAGCTGCTGGCCCTCCTAGCACTCTGGATGCAGCGGTAACTCCCCAAGCGACACTGCGGGTGAAGAGGGCTGATAACAACCTCTCAGATGACTACCAGGAAGCAGCTGTGTCTGCCTGGGAGGCTCCAGCCCCAAAGCCTCACTTACCAGGTGAGGCCCATCCTGTCGTCAGCTCCCCAGCTCGCCTCCCCTCCGCTGGTGAGGACACCCCCTGAGAGCTTAATGCCACCTATGAGCAACTCCAAACTAGCACTTCCTGTCCTCAGTTGGCCTAACCTATAAATTAAACCCAACACATGCTGATTCCTGCAAACCTCCCAATGAGGGCAGCTCCCAGGGGCTCTTGCGAGCTACGCAATTTACTGAGTCTCACCATGTCTAATGACCTGTTGCATGCCTGCTCCTTCCTGGAACAGCCCTACATCCTGTAATGCAGTAGTTCTCAATCTTCCTAATGCCGTGGCCCTTTAATACAGTTCCTGTGGGTCGCGACCCACAGGTTAAGAACCACTGCTGTAATGACTCCTAAGTCATGGGTGCCCATCCTTCAACTCATAAACCACAATACAGACTTGGGGGAGGTAAGACATAGCTACTGCCAAGGGTAAGGAGAACCCCGCAGGGCATTATTAACTAGCAATGATGCACTTCCATAAGGTCACTACTGGCGCTCAATTCTCATCTGCTTCCCTCTGGCCTCTTTCATGGTGCATCTCAAATAAAAAGGTGGCTTCCATTAGTAAAAATCAGACTGAAGTCCTCCAACATCTTGGCTGCAAAGAAAGGTTTGTTAAAGTAGCTCCTTCCAACCACAGGGTCACCAACCTGAAACAAATCCATTTGGGAATCAAAGTCAACGTATCTCAGTGATAGGACGAGTTCTGGAGCAGACACCTTGAAATTCAAGGTCAAAACCCAATCGTCGGCTCGGCGCCTGTGGCTCAATGGGCTAAGGCGCCAGCCACGTACACCTGAGCTGGCGGGTTCGAATCCAGCCCGTGCCCGCCAAACAACAATAATGGCTGCAACCAAATGGCTGGGCGTTGTGGCGGGCGCCTGTAGTCCCAGCTACTTGGGAGGCAGAGGCAAGAGACTCGCTTGAGCCCAGGAATTGGAGGTTGCTGTGAGCTGTGATGCCACGGCACTCTATCCAGTCTATCCAAGGTGACAGGTTGAGGCTCTGTATCAAAAAAAAAAAAAAAAAAAAAACCCAATCGTCCCCCCAGCTGCTTGGGGACGTTTTTCTCATGATCACACCCTCTTAACTATGGCAGCTGATGCTACAGGGCACAGCAGGGCTTGAGCACGTCCCTGACCGTCCAGCCCATTGCCTGTAATCACTCGGACTGGGCATGCCCAGAAGGTGCTGGAGATAGGAGGTGAAATGGAAAACCAAGGGACGGGAGTGGGGCGGGAAGACATGGAGGGAAAGAGAAAGAGCAACGTAGCTGGCAGAAGGCTGAGGGCACAGAAATAGAACTCGTTACTTACCCCAGCCAGAAGGGAGGGGGCCCAGGGGGTCATGGTCAGTCGAAGTACCCGAAGACTAAACAGAAGAAACACAGCACAACAGAGGTTAAAAAGAGCCACTGGTTGAAAATAAGTCAATCGATGAAAAATAAAAAGGCCAACGATTCATTTTCACAGTTTTGCACTTTGTGGAGGACACGGTGGGAACTTAGGTAGCATCCGCTCCTCTCAAAAAGACTTAAAAAAAAAAAAGAAAAGCCAAAAAACAACCTTGCACACAGAGCACCCGAATGGGTTTTGGAAAGGGCTAAGTGACAGGGAGGAAGAGGTGTGCAGAGGAAGGCGGAGGTGGCCGGCACACAGGAGGGCCAGAGCGGGCTTCCCTGCAGGCTCGGCCGAGCGTCTCTGCTCGGCTCCTGCTCACAGCAGCCAAGGAGACTGAAATCACCACCACCTCCAACTTTCTCCAAGAACCACACACAGGAGGGGAAAAAATATCGCAGGCCTTTCCAATGAAATCATTCCCACAAGCCCTGCCCACGCCCAGAGCTTCCTGGCTGGGGCTGGGCCCTCCTCCCTCCACCTCCCTCGGGGTGCGCAGCATCCACCCAGACTGAGGGCACATTCATGCCCCAAGCCCCTCACCTCCCCCAGGAATGTTTTCCTTCCCCTTCACAAAGCACCTTTATTCTTCCCAGGCCCCAACCTGAAGTTGCTCAGTGTTCTGTTTGCCCGTCTAGGGAGGTGGGGCTGGGGACAGGGCGGCGAGAGAGAAGGGGAGACAGGAGAGAGAAGGGGGATCGGGCTCCAGGATTTCAGGGTCACTGTTTACATTAGAAGCCCCCCCAGCCTAACTCTGCTTGGAGGTCCCTAGGGAAGGGCTGCAGTGGACCGAGAGTTCTCATATCCCACGAAGAAGGGGGTGCTGTCAAAAACTTCTCATAGTCAAATAGAACAAGTATTGTTCCACTCGTTCTTTCCTTCTTTCTTTTTTTTTTTTTCCTTCTGAAACATTTTTATTTCACTTACTAAAATTTAATCGTTATATGAGGGGATCAAGTTCTAAACGCAGACTTCAGGCTGCCGGGCAGGCCCTGTCTGGGGTTGATGGAGCCACACACGGGCAGGAGGATGAATGGAGCTCAGTCTCGGCTTGAGAAAACATTGGTGGAACTTGACTGCCAACGAACCCTTCCACAGCCCTCCCTCCATCCCCAGCTGAAAGGACAGAGAAACTTTCTTTCCAAGGTGGCAACAGAGGCTCCTCTTCCAAGCAAGTTCCAACAAAGACGGTTAAGTCTGGAAACCATAGGTTCCTTGATGGGACAGAGCCCCCTTTCAGTGCAAGGCCTCCTACCCACGCAGAATGGAACTTCACAAAGGTGGGGGAGGCTGACTTGACTTAGGGGAAGTTCACCATCAATCTCAGGGATGTGCTTAAATTCTCCGTCACAATTCACTTTTGATCATGACTGAAAAACGGTATCTCCCAAATTCAAATAGGTCATTTGGGTGTGTGTTTATGTGCCAAGGGGTTGGGGAGACAGGGTACAGAATCTTCCACCTTTGTCCTGTAGTCAATACACAAGAACAGTAGCTGTTAAAATATTTGGCAATAGAAGGAATGAATGTGAACACGTACATTGCAGAAAATGAAGACAAATGTAAAGCAGTTGGTAAGTACTGAGCTATAGCAATGGCCTTGCAAAGGTTATTTTAAGAAATCAAAACAAGCAGCATTAAGTGCAAAATTGTTTGCTGTTTCAGGACTTGCTTCAGAACAAGCAGATCATCTACACAGTGCTCAGGAGCTGGGCATCAGCTTCCAGCTGGTACCAACTGGGCCTCCGTGGGCGTCCAGTCCTCTTTTTGCTTAACTCTACAAATTAACAGGACCAAGAGGCCTTTCTCAACAACTTTCATGACCAGCACTGAACTAGGAACAGAAAATATTTATCAGCTCTTTTCTTAATCCTTGCCTTTTGAAAAATATCCCAAAGTTGGTGTGCTCCTACCTCATGGGCACAATGTAAGAGAAAATGGCACATCTCCTGGGTGCAGGACACAGCCCAACAGGGACCTTACCTAACTAATGCCAAGATTGTAACTAATTGTTTGTACCCTCATATTAATCTGAAACTTAAAAAAGATATCCCAAAGTTTATAAAATATTGTTAAAGAGATATTTAAAAATTTAGGGGGATATCCTTCCATTCTCATTCTATCAGAATTTCACCCTCCACCTTTTGTTAAAGTGTTTTTTTTTTTGAGACAGAGCCTCAAACTGTCACCCTGGGTAGAGTGCCGTGGCATCACAGCTCACAGCAACCTCCAATTCCTGGGCTCAAGCGAGTCTCCTGCCTCAGCCTCCCAAGTAGCTGGGACTACAGGCGCCCACCACAACGCCCGGCTGTTTTTTGGTTGCAGCCGCCATTATTGTTTGGCGGGCCCAGGCTGGATTCGAACCCACCAGCTCAGGTGTACGTGGCTGGCGCCTTAGCCTGTTGAGCCACAGGTGCCGTGCCTGTTAAAGTGGTTTAAAAAAATTTTTTTAAGAATGGAGAAGCATGAATCCTATGTACTCAATTTTGATTTGAGGACAATTAATGACAGTTGATGACATGGTGGGGGTGATGGAAGGGTAGAGCAGAGAGAAAGAAGGAGGGAGGGGGTGGGGTCTTGGTGTGTGCCACAACTTTTGGGGGCTAGACACGATTGTATGAGGGTCTTTACCTAACAAATGCAATCAGTGTAACCTGGTTTCTTGTACTCTCAATGAACCCACAATAATAAATTAAAAAAAAAATTGGTACCTTCCCATTCTCATTCTATCAGAACTCCATCCTCTCTCACCTGTAAGAGGGGAAGAGAGGAAGCAGATAGGAAAGGGAGAGAGACCAGAGATTGGCCAACACAACCAACACATGAAATCAGATTCAATGGACGCTGACACATAATGATTTTACTTCTTTTTTTTTTTTTCCTTTTTCACTCTATCACCCTGGGTAGAGTACTCTGGTGTCACAGCTCCTAGCATCCTCAAACTCCTGGGTTCAAGCGATTCTCTTGCCTCAGCCTCCCGAGTAGCTGGGACTACAGGTGCCTGCCACAGCGCCTAGCTAATGATTTTACTTCTTACAGTTACAGCGAGCTTTTGATTCTTTCAAATATTTCCTCCCTGAGATACACAGTACACTTGAAAAATGAGAAAAGAAAGCCAGAAGGAAGGAAGGAAGCAGAAGGCAAGGAAAAACAAAAATGAAAGGCACACATCATGACCAGAAAACCAATAGCCCCTAACCCTCACCTCCGGTGAGCCCACCCACTGTTCCTCCTCTTCTAACACTCCCCTGACATGAAGATCCCAAAGTGCTGCATGGGGCACAGCAGAGAAGCACAGAGACGCAGTAAGGGGGACTGAGGCCAGAACAGAGATGCTGGGATGTGCTGATAACTCTAAGGGACAGATGTTGCCCTTTATCACTAGGGACAGAAAGGAGCACTGTTAACTCATTTTCCTCGGCAGTGGTCCCCAGGTTGGGAGATCTGGGTGCAGGCCACAAGCCAGAGGGCTCACGTGAGCGCAAGTCCCTTGGGGACTAAGCACAAAGTTCCAGTAAGTATTTTAAGATACAAACTCAGAAATAAAGAATGTCTAGCAAATACAGCCGAGGGCAAGAAAGGTTCTGGGAAGGGCATAAAGGTTGCCACATCCAAAGCAAGCATCACTTTTTTTGAGCGTACACTCAATGGATGCAGAACAAAACCCAGGTGCTTAAGAATTCACTCCACGAGCCTCTCTGAAGAGCAGGAAATAAGCCGTCTGTTTCTGGATAATGCACGTTGGAGTCTACACACGAAGAGCCACACAATGATTCGTTTCAATCCTGCAATCCCTGGCCTCCTCCTCCTTTAGTTACTTGGGGAAGGGCAAAAGGAGAATAAAGGAAGAGGTGCCCTGAGATGACAAACGTGTGACAGTCCCGTCCCAACAGCACAATGCTCACAGCCGTGCCGAGCATCGTCGAGGGGCGCCCAGTAGGAACTTGGCACAGAGTGCAAAAGGAAGCTGCCGGGGGTGAAACAGACGACAAAACAACACGCATGAAGATCACAAGCCGCGGGGTTCACTGGGGAGCTAGGAAAGGAAACACGGCAGAAATAAGGGGAACAATACGCTAGAGGAAGTGAGAAGGGTGTGTGTTGAGGCAGACAGCAGGAAGGCATTACGGGAGGCTGCAATCTGGGATTCCCTCGGTTTCTACTCCGCACCGCATTTCATGTTCTCTACAGGGCAGCGAAGAAGAACAAGGTCTCAGTTTAAGCGCAGCAAGAGGAGGAGGAAGCCGCTCGTGTAGTATCAGCTCTTAAGTCTTCCGAGGCAAACCCTGGGCCAAGGCCAAACCCCAAAATAACTGTATGAAAGCAACCCTTCTTACTCGTAACCAGGACATGGCACCATAGCAAACAAGAGGAGAAAACCCAGTCCAGAGGGGGAGGAAAATCAACAGAGAGACATTGAAAGCAGACCAAAAAAGATTCTTACCACAGTTTTCAATACGAGTCTTGTTTCACAGAGAAAAAGTGACCATCACCTCCACGTAGAATCTTCCTACATTCCCAGCCATGCTGAGAACACCATTTTAGAGTACTCGGAAAGAAAAGCTTTTCAGTGTTTAATTTTTACTTCTAGGGAACCCTCCAAGTCAAAGTTTGCCTCTCTAAGTCCAGAACGACACTGCTGAAAGAAGGGAAGCAGGCAAGAGGAATGACTGCTCCAGAGAGGCCGAGCCGACGTGCGCTCCAGAACGTATGAATCTTCCCTTTCACACACCAGATATTTCGGTCAACCTACAGCACCTACTTAGCATGTGCGATATGGAAGGAAAAAAAAAATTCCTTTAATGGGCTCGGCAGGCTAAGGCGCCAGCCACATACACCTGAGCTGGCGGGTTCGAATCCACCCTGGACCAGCCAAACAACAATGACGGCTGCAACCAAAAAATGGCTGGGCATTGTGGAGGGCGCCTGTAGTCCCAGCTACTTGGGAGGCGGAGGCAGGAGACTCGCTTGAGCCCAGGAGTTGGAGGTTGCTGTGAGCTGTGGTGCCACGGCACTCTATCCAGGGTGACAGCTTGAGGCTCTGTCTCAAAAAAAAAAAAAAAA
>CAUYRH010002309.1:0-14621 GCA_963574655.1 Perodicticus potto
GGCTGCCTGGTATTGTCTGCAGTAGAGTGTGACTTGCTACAAAACGAGTCTGACTACTTTTGAGTGGAAGCAAAGAGAGAAGGGGACCAAATGGTTATGAGTCCTAGATGCCCATATGTGGGGTGACTGAGCCTATCTTAGTGCCACTTCTCATGCCCAAATATCTTAGAATCTTCCAGTGAACTCCCCAGGACACCCCCCCACCCCCCTGGGCTAAAGCCCAGGGTCCCGGTGATGCTGGAATTTCAGGTTCTTGGTCTCAGTGATTTGAAGAATAAACCCCCGGACCACAGATCAGTGGTAAGACAGAATTTATTTAAAGAAAAGAACACAAAAAACACTAAAGCTCCTGATAGAGAGAGAGAGAGAGAACTCAAGTGGAGAGAGAAAAGCTCTCTCCCTTTCTCTCCCGGTCTCCCCGTCTCTCTTCTTAGGCTTTTAGTCTCGGGGTATATATAGGCGCTTGGGTTCCTTGGCCAGGAAATGAATAAACACAGTCCCTTCCGCCTGGACAAGGTGAATGAATGTATCCATGAATGAACACAGTTCCTTCCGCGGGGCAAGGTGAATGAATGTATCAATGAATGGACAGAGTCCATTCATGGAATTGAGGCCTAGGAAATTCACATGTAATTGACCTAGGCATCTGAAATGGAGGTTCGGTCTTTAGTCATAAGTGTAAACTGAGGGAGACACCAAGGTGCAGGTGTCTCCTCGGCAGTTGTCTGGCCTTTGTGGCTATCGGAGCCTCCGGTGGGGGGTGGGAGGTCCCCCTCCTTGCCTATCATAAAGCCTGCTGTTTCCTCAGCCGCGCTGCCATCGCACCGACACCGCCAAGGTGGAGGCAGCAGGTCTGCCAGCTCCGCTGAGCTGGTCGGGGCGCCAAATGTCCTGTATCAGAATCATACTATCTTCCTAGACTTAACTAGAAAGAAATAGATCTCTTGAACAGACTAAAATCAAGCATTGAGATTACAATAACAATAAAAAAACTTCTAACAAATTAAAGCCCAGAATCAGATGACTCAACATCAGAATTCTATCACATCTTCAAAGAAGAGCTTGTACCTATGCTGAAGAATCTGTTCCAAGATATTGAGAAAGAAGGAATCTTCTCCAATGCATTCTATGAAGCAAATATCACCTTGATTTCAAAACCAGGAAAAGACCCAACTGAAAAGGACAACAACAGACCAACTTCACTAATGAATATCAATATAAAAATGCTCAACAAAGTATTGACTAATTCATCACAGGTTCACATTAAAAAATTATACATCATGATCAAGTAGGCTTCATCAAAGGGAAGCAAGGCTGGTTTAATATATGCAAATCCATTAACGCAATTCATCATATCAATAGAAACAAAACAAAGAGCATATATGATCCTCTCAATAGATGTAGAAAAAGCATTTGGCAAAATCCAGCATACTTTTCTAACAAGTACACTTAAGAACATGGGCATAGGCGGCATATTTCTTAAGCTTATTGAAGCCATCTATAACAAACTCGCAGCTAACATTATACTGAATTAAGTAAAACTGAAAACTTTTCCAGTTAGAAGTAGAACCACACAAGGACATCCACAATTGCCATTATTATTCAACATGATGATGGAAGTTCTAGCCAATGCAATCAGGCAAGAGAAGGATATAAAGGGCATCCAAATGCGGGCAGAGGAGGTCAAACACTCACTCTTTGCTGAAGATATGCTCTTATACTTAGAAAACACAGAGACTCAACCACAAAACACCTGGAAGTGATTAGGAAATACAGTAACATCTCAGGGTATAACATCAGTGTCTACAAATCACGGGCCTTCATATATTCCAATAACAGCCTAGTTGAGAAGAAAATCAAGGACACAATTCTCTCAGCAGTAGCTTCACAGAAAATGGAATACTTAGAAATCTACCTAACAAAAGAAGTGAAAGATTTTTCAAAAAGAATTATGAAACCCTAAGAAGGCACTAACAAATGGAAGAACATACCATGCTCTTGGTTGGAAGGAATCAATATTATCAAAATGTCTATTATATCAAAAGCAATCCATAGATTCAATGCAATTCCCATTAAAATACCAACATCACATTTTGAAGAACTGGAAAAAATAGTACTTTATTTTTTGTGGAACGAGAAAAAAACCATATAGTTAAGGCTATTCTTGGCAATAAAAACAAAGCTGAAGGCATCAGCTTCTAAGACTTCAGGCTATATTAGAAGTCCACAGTAATCAGAACAACATGGTATTAGCACAAAAATAGAGACACAGACATATGGAACAGAATAGAAAACCAAGAGATGAAACCAGTCTCTACTTGCCATCTGATGTTTGATACACCAAACAAAAGCATACAGTAGGGGAAAAGAATCCCTATTCAACAAATGCTGCGGGGAGAATTGGAAAACTACATGTACAAGACTGAAACTTAACCCATACTTTTCAAATATTACAAAAATTGACTCAAGACTTAAACCTAAGACACAAAATAATAAAAATATTAGAAGAAACTTTTGGGAATACTCTTGATGGTGTTGGATGGGAGAATGACTTTTTGACAAAGACTTCAGCGACTACCTCAACACGGCAATTAACAAATGAGACCTAATTAAGCGTAAAAACTTCCTCACAGCTAAGGACACAACAAGTAAAGCAAAAAGACAACCTTAAGAATGGGAAAAGATATTTTCAGGGTATCAATCTGACAAAGGGTTGATAACTAGAATCTACAGAGAACTCAAATTAATCAACAGCAACAACAGAAAAGAGTAAACAATCCCATCTACACTGTGCAAGAGATATGAACAGAAACTTCTGTGATGAAGACAGACAAATGGCTAACAATCATTTCAGAAAATTCTCATAATCCCTGATTATCAGAAAAATGCAAATCAAAGCCACCCTGAGATATCACCTGTCTACAGTGAGAGTAGCCCACATCTCAAAGTCTCAAAGCTGCAGATGCTGGTGTGATTGTGGAGAGAAGGGAACATTTTTACACTGCCTGCAAGATTAAAAATTAATATAACTTTTTTGAAGGCGATATGGAGAATCCTCAAAGAACTCAAATTAGACCTTCCATTTGATCCCATAGTCCCATTACTAGGCATCTACCCAGAAGAAAAAAAAAATCATTTTTTCATAAGGTCATTTACACTAGATGCTTTATTATAGCTCAATTTATAACCACCAAAATTTGTAAACAACCTAAATACCCACTAACCCAGGAATAGATTAATAAGCTCTGGTATATGTATATGGAATATATATATGGAATACTATTCAGCCATTAAGAATGATGGAGACTTTACATTTTTTTGTATTAACCTGGATGGAAGTGGAACACATTCTTCTTAGTAAAGTATCAAAAGAATGGAGAAACAAGAAGTCAATGTACTCTATTTTAATATGAAGCCAGTAGACAATCTATTATACATCCACTCAAAGGAAAAACTCAGTTCTATTCAGTGTGGAGGGAAGGGAATAAGATAGTGATGAGAGCGAAGGACAGAGAGGGATGGGGGATGTATGGTACATCCCCCCATTATGATGTATGGCACATCTCTTTGGGGTGGGACACAATTATCAGAGGGACTTTGCCTAACAAATGCAATCAATGTAACCTAATTCTTTGTACCCACAATGAATACCAAACAATAAACACACACACACAGGAAAATTATTGCATTGTATAAAAATACTCCAGATATCAAATAATAAAGTGAAGTAATTTGTACTATGAAAAATAAAAAAAACCACTACACTAAGAAAGCCTAAGTTTTTAAGTACAGGAAGGAAACATTTTGATAATGGATCAATAGAGATGATGAGGGGATCCACTCCCATTTCCAATCCTTCATTCCCACACCAGTGAATTACAGAACAGCTAGCACCATGTAGTGGATGCTAATTTCTAGTAACCTGGATGAGAGTGCTCCAGTTGTGCGAGGCATTTCCAATTAGCTGGCATTTACATTAATTTACTGTAGGCTCCTGTGAATTCGTGTTTCAGCTAACCCTATTTTCAGCTAAACAAACTCTCAGAGAAATACCAAAAGCTACATTGATTTCAAAATCCCTGCCTCACCTGCTACAGGGCCTCATATTAATAAATTCAACCTGGTATAATTCTATATTCCTGCATTTGGGGCTTATATTAATACTCAACCTGATGTGACTTTATATTCCTTCCACTATTATTCTACATCAATAAGATTCAACTTACACACATATTACCAAATTTATGTATAAATTGAAAAATTCATGCAATTTTCCTCAGCCTTTTAGGCATGCTGGCATGTAAGTCTAGTTGCATTTCTAAAATAAAAGAGCAGTGGTGGGGGGAGATCCCATTCCATATCAATCTTTCCTTCACAATAATAGAAAAATGGGCTTGTAATTTAATACTCAAAGAAAAAGACTTTGAGTTTGCTTTTCAGAAATCTTGGCTCATAGCTACAGGAGGAAAAGCTTTGTTTTAGCATAAAATGTAGATAAATTCAGATAATTTATGTGACCCTTGAGCTTGAGATTTCTAGCCCTGAACTGATTTTTTTACTTCCCATACCTTTTCAGTGTAGTAAATAACAGCTTACTCTTCTAGTTCTAGTTATAGTGATCTGATTAAAATATCCCAGAGTAGCAAAAACACGCTCACCCCAAACCTTGCTGTCCATTGGTATTTCATCAGGGTAATCCCTTCCTAATATTTTTTGCATTTCTTTTGTTACAACTTTTCAAAGACTATATATTTTCTACTTACCACTGGAAACAGCCAATGTGTGATGGACATACTATCCAGAATATCTTCCTTACTTCAAGTTAACTTTCTTAAAATCAACTGATTATGGACTTTAATCACATCTAGAAAAACCCTTAGCATCTGAGGACTGTAGCCTGGCAGTTTGCATTAAATAGACCACCAAACATAACTATTAAAAAAAGAGTGATGGCATAATTATGAGAAACTCAGGAAAATAAATTATTTAAGTGTGAATAAGTATATCTGTGCATATTTTTCTACATAGTAGCACTTTTTTTGCAACTGAGAATTTCAAATATTCGAAATATTCAGAATCAATTTTATTTACCATATTTTACATTTTAAGCAAAGTAATGCAATGGAAATTTCTGCTGTTTGTTTCTATATTATTTTACTGTGATAAAAAGGAAAAAGTTAGTCAAATATTATGAGGTTGATAGCATAAACTTCTTTACCAAAAATTTCCATTTGCAGTTCACTTTACAATCTGAATCCATAATTATACATTGTCTCACTCTCCATAGTTCCTTATTTGGCTACTCAGTCATAAGTTCATGGTTCGATGTCATTATTATACTCCTTCTTGGGTTTTTCCTCTTTTTGTGTGGTATTGGTCTTTTGTGGTATAGCTTTCTTCCTCCAAACTATTCTTCTCATTGTACCCATCTTTTATTCACACAAATTATATAATTTTCTGTGTTCTCCAATGCTTCTAAAGTCAGTAATCTCTCTAGCCAGAGAAAATTTTGACTTACAGGTCTTATATCTTCTGCTCTCTTATATCTAAGGATTTTTAATATTCTTTATATTTACTAAAAGTTGGTTTTCTCCTCTAGATCCTATAAGATATTATTTAAAACATTTAATATTGTAGTAAATATGCCAAGACTAAAGCAATAGAATCTCCTAGTGAAAGCAAATTAAGCAGAATTCTACTGCTCTCATATGGTTTGTCTGTCTTTCTTTAATTCTTGAAACTGGATAACTATTTTTTTTTTACCATGGTGTTTTATTTATTTTAGTTTAAGCTTATAGTAACCACTTTAATGAAGCTGAAAATTCATCTATCTGCATTTAACTTAGAATGCAATTTCCCAATAGACTGTTTTTTCTATTCCCTAACTTAAGAAAATATAGAGGTATTAAAATTAAATTGTGTTAAAATGTTAATTTATAAATAAAATTTCTAATCTTAAAATTTACTTATTATTCTTATCATACAGTTTTGCTTCTATGATCAGAGGTAATTGAATTCTTAGATTAGAAATTATCTTCATGTAAATAAACAATTAAAAATGTTCTTGGGGTAATTTTTTCTATTGTGTATAACATATTGTTCCTTTTATAAAAATTTATATTTTGACAGTTTTATTTGTATTAGTAGTCAGTGTATTTTATCCCTTTTTTTGTTCCACTACAAATCATTCTATGTACCAATGGGAAAATAAATTCTAATTATTATTAACTACTCTTGATTTTTTTCTCACAACATTTTTATACCTTTTTTCTGATTTTATAAAACTCCATGAATAATAAGCCAAATTAATTTGCAGACATTTAACAACTGTTTTAAATATTTTCAAAATTGTTTAGCTTTCTTTTATACTACAATGTGTTTTGTATTGTATTGTCTTTTTTTAATGCATGTGATTCATAGTTGTATTACAAGGAACTTATCAAATTTACTATAAATAGTATATATTACTATTCAGTTACATAAAGACAACTGCCAAATGAGGTTACAGTTACTGTTTTTTCTCTTTCATCTTAGAAAGTGGTATTAATCCATACAGTGCCAAGATCATAGTACCAGCAATTTAAACTTAACACATTGATTCTGTCAAAGTTTGTTTTTTTAATTTCAATTCATGATCATTAAAGAGAAATATGCAAAATTACACTTAATATAACTTACTGTGATATTATTATTAATAAAAATACAACAAAACAAAAACTCAAACAAAATGCAGCCCTTCTTAAAATATCTAATAAACAAAATCTATTTAAGAAGTTCCTCATCCTTTTTTTTTTTTTTTTTTTTTTTTGAGACATAGTCTCACTCTGTTGCTTGGGCTAGAGTATTGTGGTATCAACATAAATTCACAACAACCTCGAACTCTTGGGTTTAAATGACAGTCCTGTCCCAACCTCCCTAGTAACTTGGACTACAGGCACAAGTTATCATGTCTGGTTAATTTTACTTTTTTTTTTTTTTTTTGTAGAGATGGGGTCTCACTCTTATTCAGGCCGGTCTCCAATTCTTGAGCTCAACCAATCCACTTGCCTCAGCCTACCAAAGTGCTAGGATACAGGTGTGAGCCACCACACCTGTCAAACAATTTCCTAAAACCTTTTAAGCAAAGTGTCTAGATGGACACTAACTTATCTACAGTTACTATCCGAGAAAATCAAAATAAGAAAAATATTTTATTCTGTTATCTCCTGATTAATTTTATAAGTTTACTATCAAAGACTGCATTTGCAAGTAGTATTTTGTTATGCACACTCATTCATTTGGATTCTATATATGGACTATATACGTAAATGTATAAAATACTATATAAAGAAAATGTATTATATAATATATTCCTGATTAGAGGCTAAGTTTAATAACTATAATTATCTAAATATTTCTAATATATCCCATTTAATTAATTTGATAGTAATGAAGTATACATCTATTAAGTATATACGTAGAAATATTTACAAACATATGCATCAATGTGGCAATTACTCTCTGAAACATTTTCTATTTGCTCCCTTTCAATTCTTAATTCTGATTATTTTCAATATTCAAAAATTCACTGTAGTTTCTTACAATTCAGACCATTGTCTCTGATCTGTCTTTCTTTTCCAATTTCTTTTAAACCTCTCACTACCCATTACCTATCTACATTGAGTCAGTCCTTCAGACTAAGACAGCATGGCTTATTCAGAAACTTCTTCTCAAGTCTCTTTCAGATACGAGATGTTGTAAAAATCCTCTTATGTTTCTTGCATAACCTAAATCACAAATATATTTACATGTTTAATATTGTCTTTTATTTATACCAGTAGAACACCTGCAAGTTGACCACCCAATGGACTGTAACAAACTGATCAACATACAGACGTGGTCCACAGAGGGAAGTAGGATTGCAGTACTGATACATACATGAGGTGCACCTCAGGTCTATGAAACTTAAGGAGATCATCAGTGTAGGAAGGTGGTCAACTATGGAGGCTCCACTGTAATTCAAACCTAGTTAAGGCCAATAGTGATAAATTGATGTAATATCAGACTTAGCACAGTTTACTTAATACATGTAATTACTCAAAAAATGTGCTGACTGAGAAGTTACATAAATTATTTTCAAAAAAAATTTAAAAATTCCTTGGGTATCCCAAAATATCTATCTTGATATTCTTCAAATCCAAAATACACAATATGACTCATTTTTCACAAATTTGTTTGCCTGGTAACATTCTCATTCGCCAATTATTTTCTTTTTTTACTTTAAATGAAATTCACATAGTATAAAATTAATCATTTAAATATTTAGTAGTATTTGGTACCTTCATATTATAAGATACAACTACCCAGTATAAATTCCAAAACTTTTCCACCCACCAAAAGGAAACGATACCTGCTAACTAGTCATTTACCATTCCTTCCTACCTCCCCTAGTCCCTGGCAACTACCAATGTGCTTTACCTACTTTGCACATTTCATATGAATGAAATTATACACTATGTAGTGTTAGGAGGTTCATCCACATAGTAGCCTTCATCAATAATTTATTTTATGGCTGAATATTATTCCACTGCCCATTATATATACCATATTTTCTCTAGCCACTTGTTCTTTGATGAATATTTTCCACCTTTTTGGCAATTGTAAAGCGTGCTGCTTTGTCTTCTGGGTAAACATAATTGCTTAAATATCTGTTTCCAGTTCCTTTTATTATGCCATTTAAGAGAAGAATTGCTGGGACATATGTTAGTTCTATATATAACTTTTAAGAAATGCTAATCTATTTTTTCACAGTGACTGCATCATATTATATTCCCAATATATTATAACTGCAATGTATAAGGGTTTCACTTTCTCCATATCTTCACCAGTTTTGATTTTTCTATTTTTTTTAAAAAAAGACATCCCTATGATTATGAACTGATATCTTAATTTGCATTTTACTACTACCTAGTAATGGTAAGCATTTTTATGTGATTTTTGCCCATTTGTGTATCTTTGGGAAAATTTTGATTTAAGTCTTATGCCCGTTTGTTAATTGGGATATTTATGATTTTGCTGTTGAATTGTTGTTGAAAATTTTGATTTAAGTCTTATGCCCATTTGTTAATTGGGATATTTATGATTTTGCTGTTGAATTGTTGTTATCTATATATTTTGGGTACTAGCTCCTTTATGGACATGTGATTAGCAAACACTTTTCCATCTTGTGTCTTGTCTTTTACTTTATTGACAATAGCTTTTCATAAAGATAGTTTTTAATTTTGGTGAAGTTTATTAGTCTTTTCTTTCTTTAAACCAGCTTGCTATTTGCAAATTTTGGAGGAATCGAGTAGGGAGAAAAATTTCTTCCATTTTGTTCACAGTGTACACTTTACTAAATTCTTGTAAAGTTATAGATAACTTAAGACAGAACATTTCTTTAAATCATTTATTTCATTTTATTTTATTTTAGAGACAGAGTTTCACTTTGTTGCCCTCAGTAGAGTGATGTGGCATCACAGTTCACAGCAACCTCCAGCTCTTGGGATTAGGCGAGCAGCTGGGACTACAGGCACCAGCCACAATGCCCAACTATTTCTTTCTGTTGTTGCAGTTTGGCCAGGGCTGGGTTTGAACCTGCCACGCTCAGTATATAGGGCTGGCGCCGTACCCACTGAGCCACAGGTGCCACCCTCTTTAAATCATTTAAATAGAGAACCACCAAATACTTTCAAGAAAAACTTACAAAACATCATTTTTGCTTAATCTTATATAATTTTTGTTCTGATTGGCCTTTATTAGCAATTTCATTAACCCATCTCTGTTTCTTTATTAGAGTTCTAGAAATTTTTATTTAGTCCATTAATCCTAAAGTTATCAGAGATTTGTATTTGAGATTGCTCATTAGAATATTTTCCATGAATCTAATTTTAAATGCTTTTAGAGAAATTTTTTAAAAAGAACTATTTTTGTCTGAGCGCAGTGATCATGCCTGTAATCCCAGCACTCTGGGAGGCTGAGGCAGATTCTTGAGCAAGAATAAGACTCTGTCTCTACTAAAAATAGAAAAACTAGCTGGGAATTGAGACACGAGGCTGAGGCAGGAGGATCCCTTGAGCCCAAGAGTTTGAGGTTGATGTATGCTATTGCACCAGAGCACTCTAGCCTGAGGGCAATAGAGTTAAACACTGCCTTAAAAAATAAATAAATAAAAATGATTAAATGATTTTGATGACAAAACCTTAGAGTAGCATGGTTAAAACTCTGATGAAATTCACAATTAAGATGTAAATTTAGTTATATCTATAGTACGCAGTAAAGATAACAACTAGCATCACGACTGACAGTGTCACACCAAAGCCATCACACATTCATAAATTTAACGTATTCTTTAATGGTCATATCAATAATACTCATACAAATAAAACTTTAAAGATGTTACATACCTGGGCAACGCCTGTGGCTCAACAGAGTAGGGCACTGGCCCCATATACTGGAGGTGGCAGGTTCAAACCTGGCCCTGGCCAAAAAATGCAAAAAAAAAAGATGTAACATACCAAAATTGTGACTGATATATTATATTTCTACTAATTTGTATCATTTTGAAGCATTCATAACAACTTACTCATAAATGTAGTTGTAAAAAGAACCAGTATCATGTATCACCTGACAATATTTTCCATCAAATTTACCTAATGAGCCTGATAATTTAGTACCTCTACAAAATAAAAGACAAATTATTTCATGCATCCAGGGACCTAACAAGAAAATTCTAAAAGTTAATTGTAGGTTTAAAATAATTACTTAATTTAGCATTTTGATCTTAGAGAAGTCTGTCAGAAATGTCAAAAGGTTTTAAAACACTGAATAAAAAAAGAATCACAGGTTAATGTGAAATAGTAGTCTCTAATTTCACCAGAGTGATAAACAAAATTCCCAAATAATACAGAAAGTTACATGGATATAAAATTATTAATCCTTACAAAGCTCAGTTTTTATAAATAATCACAACACTAATAAACACAATACAGGAAATGATTTTGATAAAGCATAAATTGTTTTTTTAATTATTTTTTGACCAGTTCTCAAAAACCTAAAGAAAAATCTCCTATGATACGGTTACTTCTCCTGAAGCGAAGCTCATTTAGATAACCCAGTAGTCGATCTTGATGAAAAAAGGAACTTTAATATAAACAAACACAGAAGACTATGTACCCAGATTACACCCATATTATGTAGGAGTTAAACAACTAAACTAGTACCTGCAGCAGGGGACTACAGACTCTTAGAAAGTAAAAGAAAAGAATATTGAATTTCCTGGTTACAAAGGACAATTCAGACATATCAGGAAAATCCCAGATTACAGAATGAAGTTACACTGGAAGGGGGCGAAAGCTTTTCTTTCAGTGTCAGGTCATAGCAGAAGAGTAAGAATTGAAGGGAAAAAAAGGTGCAGGAACTAATGAAAATGTTCAGTGTTTTATCAACTCAGCCTCTCTAATGGGGATAAAGGTCTACTGGCTATAAGGCATGACCTGAAAATCATATGCTATGAGATACAGTAAAAATTGATTTCTGAAATATAAATCTGAGAAGCTTTAAGATCAAAACTCTACCTAAAAAATGATACTAGTTTTCTAAATGAATAGGACAATATGACCAATCTGAAACTAAAAAAATTAAATGTATCTCAGGAATAAATGTGACACAAAAAGAAAATATATGAAATTCAGAAGATGGCTGTTAAAGTAACAGATTTTGGAATAAACAATAAAAATCTTTTGTTATTTTATTAAGAGCAAATGAGTAACTCCAGAAAATCTTGATGTTCTAACATAGGGAATCAAACTCTCAGTTCTGTATTTATGTACTTTCAATATAAAAGCTCTATCTTTAGAAATACATAAATAATTTTCTTCCAACTATAACTCACTTCATCACCCTTAACATTTTTTTATTATCATTGCAGTCCCCAATCCCCAGGCCACAGGCTGGTATTGGTCCCTGTCCTGTTAAAAAAAAAAAACAAACAAAAAAACGGCCTGACAACTTTATGACCTGAGCTCTGCCTCCACTGTCATTCCCCCTGTGTACATCCCCATTCATCTGTGGTGGAAAAACTGTCTTCCATGAAACTGGACTCCTGGTGCCAAAAAGGTTCCAGCCCATCCCGTTAACTGGCTACTCAGCAGGAGGTGAGCAGAGAGCCAGAGAATCCTCACCTGTGTTTCCAGCCACACCCCATTGCTCAGAATACCTCAGCACCTGAGCTCTGCATTCTGTCCTATTCCACCACATCCATGGAAAAATAGTCTGCCCTGAATCCTTTCCTTGATGCCAAAAGGTTGGGGACTGTTGCTTTATGAAACTTTTACAACTTGCTGAGACCTTTGACCATGTGCTTAAACTTTATACTTTGTCCTACACTATGCTTTCTTAAAAAGTGACATTTGCATGACAACAGTTTATCCTATAACATTTTTCTTATATGTTATCTTTTATATGCTTGTTTACCAAAAACACATATTTACATCTATAATTTTGTTCATCTGTCTCTCATACTTACTGCATTCTTTCTATCTTATTTATGTTTTCTTCCTAAAGACGTACTGTGAAGAAACAATCTTTAAGTAACTTCTGAATTAAACTAAATTATTTTTCTCAATAAAATACTTTTGTATACCTTTTTATATTTTTCTTATTAAAAACATTTTTGGTATGAGATATGTATAAAATTACATATAAATTAGAATTTTAATTCTTAATTTTATTTCTAGCAAAAAATTTTGACCTCTGTCACATATCAATATTTCACAGATGAAAATCAACATAAAATTTTATACTATATTTTCTTATAACTTAATGTTTTATTTGGGGGGAACCAAAATGCAGTTATTCTTTCTATAAAATCTAAGAAACCAGAAGCAAACATCTGTTTTTGTTCAGGATTTTGTTTCATGTTTTTAACTCATTAGGATGTGATCCAGACCTTTACTGAGCTGGTTAAATCAACGCAAAAAAAAAAAAAAAAAAATTGGTTAATTCAAAGCAACAAAAGTTAAAAATGTCAAGCCATATAAAATATTTATTTATAAAAATGTATTCCTTTTAGATTTACCTAATTAATTAATTAATTTATTTATTTATTTTTAAATACATGTATTTTATTATTCTTTATTACATTATTTCCCTCACCTCCACCCCCCAGTGGTAAGACAGAATTTATTTACAGAAAACACTAAAGCTCCTAGTAGAGGGAGAGAATTCAAGTGGGGAAAGAGAAGCTCTCTCCATTCCTCTCCCCGTTTTTCCCTATCTCCTCCTTTAGGCCTCTAGCCTCAGGGTATATATAGGTGTATGGGTTCCTTGGCCAGTAAACGAATGAATACAGTCCCTTTCACCGGGGGCAAGGTGAATGAGTGTATCAATGAATGGATACAGTCCATTCATGGAATTGAGGCCTAGGAAATTCACAAGAAATTGACCTAGGCAAAGGAAATGGGGGTTCCACATTTAGTCCCAAGTGTAAAGTGAAGGAGACACCAAGGCACAGGTGTCTCCTCGGCAGTTGTCCAGACTTTCTGGCTATTGTAGCCTCTGGTGGGGATTGGAGGTCCCGCTCCTTGCCTGTCATCCACCCCGATGGCTCTTCAGCTGGTTGCTGCAGCACCAACACTGCCAAGGAGGAGGCAGCAGGTCCGCCAGCTCCACTGAGCTGGCTAGGGCTCCAGATGTCCTGCATCAATTCTCTCTCTCCGAGTAGAAACCCTAACTACTGTTAGGGAAAAGGGGCAAAGACTCGATCTAAACTGCTTCCTGCTGAATCGGGGGATGATAGAAGGGGGCAGTTAGGGTTTCTCTGGAGGGAGAGTGATACAGGGGTTCATGGACTGGGACCATCTTTATTGCATGTGGCTTGATGACATTTCTGGAAAACATAAATCTGATTAGTGTAATCAGTAATAGACAAAGGTAGAACAGCATCAGGTCAGAAGCAATTATTCAGTGATGATAAAAGAAAACCATATTAGGATTTTTCTTGCTGTTTCCTAAATAATAACTTCAAACTTTCTTTTGGCTCACAAGTGTAGGTGGTCTGTGGTTGGCTGTCTTCATTGCCTGCCTCTGTAGAAGATGGAGGGTTCCAGGACTTCACTCGTGAATGATGTATACAGGAATCGACTCCTATAACTTTAACAGAGGAAGAAGACAAGATAACAGGAAAGGGGACTTCCCAAGTTGGGGTCAGAGAGGGTGAATTAGAGGGAGGAGTTTTGGTCATGACTAGATCTCCAGGAGGGAAAAGTTCCTGTTTTAGTTAGTATGTGCCTCCCCAAACGGGGAGCAGGACTTTCAGAGATGATTAGGGAGGCATGAGAGAAAAGCAAGTCATCCCAATTGCAGCTTAGAGGCTGGGAGAAAAATTTTGTAACCGGCTGTCCAGACACCCCCTGTATAGTTATGGATTTGGGAGATAAAAGACCAGGATTGGAGACAAGTACAGAAAAAGTTGCTCCAGTGTCCAAAAGAAATTTTCTCTCCTGGTGCTCTGCTATAAGGCAAACCTGGGGCTCTTGAGGGGTGATGACACAAGCTGGAGCCATGAGAATTTGCCCTGGGCACTCTCAGTCCAGTTTGGGCTC
>CAUYRH010002311.1:0-18057 GCA_963574655.1 Perodicticus potto
ACAAATGTTTTCATACAATAACCAAGAAAATCCCATGAAGGTTATGTCGAACAGTTGGATGAAAATATTTCAGATTGTATATGAAACCAGCACATTGTACCCCATGATTGCACTAATGTACACAGCTATGATTTAATAAAATAAAAAATAAAAAATAAAAAATAATTTCAAAAAAAAGAGGCTAAATACAATCAGGCACAATTTTTCCAAGTTCCAAGGTTGGAAGAGCTAAATACAAATCACACACAATTCCAATGATAATTTGGAATTTTAATTTGGTCTTGCAAATCATTCTCAAAGTTCACCAGCATTAAATGTTGTATTAACAAAGAAATAATTAAACAAGGATTCATGGCTGACATTTCTTTATAGATGGAATATTCATCTATTTACATTCAGTGTCAACTTTACACATACAAAAAAATACCAACTTCTACATAAACTAAGCCCATTTTCCTATGGTCTAATATAATGCTGTGAAGAATAATTTAAACCTAATTTTATCAAGACAAAAAGTCATTCAATGGTGACTTTTGATAACTACCATTTAAATCATAGTAAATTCACTTTATTTTATATTTCAGAAGTTTGTTTGTACATTGTAATAGTAATTATTTCATTTAATTTATTTGCTTATTTTTTGCTATAGACCTCTTTCATATGTAGGTGAAGCGTATAGAACCTTCTCTAAATAACATCTTAAAATACAACATACATGATATAACAGGTTACAAAGAAATAAATTATTTTAAAATGTAACTACCAATACATCTTTAAACTTTTTTGATATTTTATTAGATGTGCTTATAACATAGTGAAAATACTTCTGAGTGTCTGAGTACCATGATTTGGAAATAGTGATAAACTTTAATGACGTTTTAAGATACCTACAATCATTATTATATGTTATCAAAATATTTGTAATTTTTATTATTTTCAAAGTAAAAAACTACAACAAATATTATTATGATGTGTAATTTCATTAGTAATTGAAGATAGCGCTTCACTTAGAAGTAAATAGTGAAAGACGTTTCCCCCTTTTCTTTTCTCACAGACACCTTGGATTTTATTATGGCCCTCTTTCATGGAAGCTAGCTTAAGAATGTTTTTCTTGGACTGAGATTTTAGTTATCTAAAGTAAGGACCAATAAACATTTTTTGTGAAGGGTCGGGTAACAAACATTTAGATTTCATCTACAATAGGATCGCTGCCACAATTTCTTGGTTGGTAGTGGGAAAGCAGTCAAACCAATATGTAAAGGACGGATGGGATGTGGCCCTATAAAACTTTATTTTAAAAATTAGTTGATCAGTCAGTAAACCATAGTTTCAATGTCTAATTCAAAGTATGTAAATAAAAACCCATGTCCTGGGGTCATTAGTGATGTGTGAGCTAAGAAGAACATTCTAATCTCAATATTTATTGTAATATTTATTACATATTAGAAGTTGGTTGCTCCCAGTTTTATGACAATGACATCGTAAATTGTCTGAGTTTATTTATATATACAATTTTGTTTATAATAATATTAAAATCTTGGCGATCTCATGCAGATTATGAACATCATGAAATCTTTTTTTTAGTTTAACACTTCGTTATTAACTGCATTATTCATTTCATATGTCTTAGAAATGATGACAATTTCTTTTAACCCTACAATTTTAAAAAAGAGCTGAGGCTGACTCAAGTTCCCAAAAGTAAAAATGTTTCACTATATTCCGTGGGAAGTGGACAGGGGGAATTCCTCACAGACCTTCTAAGGTGCCGGGTCAGGAGAATGTCTACCAGTGCAGCAGTGCAGGCAGCTGAGACCATCAACTAGTAGCTTGGACTAGAGAAGCTGATTGTCTGTCTGAGGAGATGAAACTTGCTCCCCCTTTCTCTTCTGGTTGAACTATTGCCTGGCCACTTCAGATGTTCCATTACCCTACATCATTGCTTACCCTTTACTCGACCTTCCTAGGGGTGTAATCTCCCCTTTCTCATTCTTAACTGTCTAGTGACTGGTGTGCGTCCTTGTACATAGCCTCTGTTACAAACCCAATAAAAAGACTCCAGGAAACAGGACAAATGCTGCATTGTTCTCACACTGCCCCCCATGGCACAGGGAACAGTGTATGCCCTCGCAGTCTTCCGGACTTATGTGCTAAGTTCGGTATAAGTTTCATGCTTTCCTTAGTGCTGTCTCTCTTGCTGGGCACTGTCCCAGGTTGGGGTAAACTACACACCCAACAATATTCTATGACTGTGATGTAGTCATTGTTTTCAATGACGATTTTGTGTTTCAACTTGTTTTGGATTATTTTAATTATGTTAAAATTATTGTTTGTTCAAAATATAGAAAATATCACTATTTAATATTCACATTTTCATTTAATACCCAAATAAGCTATTAAAAGATAACATGTAATTAAATGATATGATAGTTTCTTTAGTTCTATTCTGCCTAATAAATTGTTGCATAATAAAATTTTTAACAGATCTAAAAAGTAATTTCTGCAATGATCCAGACACGCTTACTGCTATTATAATTCATTTCTCTTGTTTTCTTTATGGGTCAGGTGACTAAATTTCAACTGATAGCTTTTTAAAAATTATTTTTCATTTAAATCATAACTTTGTACATTGATACATTTATGGGGTTAAGTGTACTGCTTTGATATACAATGTGAAATGCTTACATTGAACTAAGTAATACATCCATCACAATTATACTATAGCTTTTACTGTTAAATTTAGGGAGTCCTACCAAAATTAACAAATCCACTCCCCAAAATATTTTTATAAGTTAAATAAAGTTTAGATGTATTCTTTCCATGAGCAAGGAATAGAGGTTTCCATCCTATATCATTTCCTTCTAAAAGTTAAAGTAATAATAGTTTCAATTTATCAAAATGTCACTCTCAAAATAGAAAAGGTTATGTGGTTTAATTATGTTCATTTTATTTCACCATAAGATTTTATTTTTCATATATTAATTTATAGGCCAGTGGTAAAGTCAGTGAGATAAATGTGACTATGGAACATGACTATGGGATTCTCCAATATTACATTAAACCTGGCATACACAATAAGCCCAGAATTATGAAAGGTTAATCACACTCTTCCAAGATTGCAAAATCTGAACTTTAGAAGTTTGTTAATTTAAAAAAAATAACTTGTTATCAGTTCAATGTTTTCATTGTGACATATAAATATGAAAATACCAAAACACAGAATCCATGATTACAAACAGATAGTACTTGATATGTTTCTTCCATATGAAGAAGGTCTTTCATTTCAGCT
Source organism: Perodicticus potto (assembly GCA_963574655.1). Taxonomy (NCBI): domain Eukaryota; kingdom Metazoa; phylum Chordata; class Mammalia; order Primates; family Lorisidae; genus Perodicticus; species Perodicticus potto. Next base: position 3,287 of record CAUYRH010002311.1, read on the forward strand.
AAAAAAAGTTATAAAAATAGACTACAACAGCCTGTATAAATATATTAATTAGGAGGTTCAAAGGGAATTGTCATGGAACATTTCTCAGAAGTGGAAAATGAAAATATCTTGGATCAACCTTGACTTGGTTAGAGATGCCAAGTGTGCTATGTGTTAGGTTAAGAAGAAGTTCAACGTATCACCCCAGTAAAAAGTATAAGACCATATTTTACACTGTCATTATTGTTCAAGGTTACAATTTCCTCCCATTTTATTTAACACTGTGGTCCCCAACCTTCTGGGGGTGGACTGGTACTGGTCAATGGCCTATTGGGAACCCAGCCACACAGCTGGAGGTGAACAGTTGGTGAGCCAGGCAAGCCTGACCTAGTCCTCTGTCACTGGGTCCCATCACCCCCAGATGGGACCATCTAATTGAAGAAAACAAACTCAGAGCTTCCACTGGTTCTGCATTATGGATAGTTGTATAAATATTTCATTATATATTACAATGTAATAATAAGAGAAATGAAGTATACAGTAAATGTAATGTGCTTGCTTGAATCATCCTAAAATCATCCCCCTCAACAATCCATTGAAAAATGGCCTTCCATGAAACAGATCCCTGGTGCCAAAAAGATTGAGGACTGCTGATTTAACCTACCCCTGTAAATCAGCCCTACATTCAAAGTGAATCAAAATTAAGCACGCACAGATGTGCCACTTGGTATTTCCTAGTTGGTAATACTCAGATGAGGGAGAATTTTGTACCTTTGTTGAATCAAAAAAGGGAGCAATCATCTGGCACTAATTGAAACAAAGTCTACACTACTGAGAAAATAAAAATGAACTTGTCTTTTCAGTTACTGAGTTGAATATTTACACTGCTCCTTCATCAGCAGAAACCCACACATCACACCTGCTATGATTTCTTTTTCTGTTGATCCTTTATCTAATTAACAACCATTAAGATTCAAACCTGCGGTGATGGCTTTGGCCTTTGCCTACTGCTCTGAATTGAGTTTTTTAACCCTTCATTTTGCCTATCGGACATGAATAATCACTTTTCCTTTTAGGCTTAGCCTTTCAAAGACAGCTTTTCTTCATATTTGTTTGCATTCAGACCTGGGAATTCACCCACAGCCGGGAACTCTGAAGAGGTGATTTTTTTTTCTGGAATAAGACATGAACAGGTGGTACTCCCACCTGCGGCACGTCTTTGAATTTTTGTTGGCTTCAAACTGTTCTTGGACCTGATATTTAAAATGTTCTCTTGCATTAGAAGAAGCAGAGGAAGAGAAAACAGGCCACGACCTTTTTTGTTACTAATAGTCTCATTACAGACATTCTCTGGTTAGTAATTGCTGACATAATGAAATAAATGGGTACATTACTTTCTGGACTGGATGTGGGTGGAAAGAAACCAAACAAATTCAAACGTAGCCTGGCTATTGTGAGTACTAAAGAAGATTTAGCAAATCAAATTGAGTAAATTATTTTCCCCTTGGGAAAGTTTGCAAAAGTCTATTTGTAGTTGGCAAGGAAAATGGTTCTGAATAGACATGTTTTCACTGTTATTTCTTTTACACAGAAGAAAGCACTTAGCCACTATCTAATTTGGGATATATTTGTTCTGTTCTCTTAGTTTATTTAATGTTTTGGTGTTTCTGTTCTCTAATGGAATGGGACAGATTGATGCAAAAATACTAGTACTACTCAACGTGAAGGCTTTTATGGACAAAAATAAACCATTATGGTCTATCCAGTCATAATTACAACCTGCAAAGGAAGCTGGGACTATTTTTTCTTCTGAAAATTTGAAAACATAGTACTATGTATGCCTATTTCTCTTCTCCCTTTATCTTGTCTGTAATAGTTTTCAATGAACTACAGCAGAAATATCAGTACTCGGCAGCTTTCATTCAATATACCTGAAAGTACTATTTGTATATTTGTTTACAGAGTCATATGCAACATCCATATAATATATAGTGGCTATCTATTTCTACTTTACTTCATCTATTTCATATACAATATATATCTGTATCGCATATCCGTATAATATTAACCTAGATAGATGTAGACATGCTTTTTCTATTTATATATTGTATGGATATATTTGTATTACATATATCCACAAAATATTGAAATATATAGATATATTTAAATTGTACATGTATGCATTAGACATATGTAAGCATATAAAACTGTGGATTAAAAATGTATTAGTGTTACAGCTCGGTGTGGGGAATAAGTTCTAGTATTTTTTTTTTTTTTTTTGAGACAGAGTCTCACTATGTCACCCTTGGTAGAGTGCTGTGGTGACACAGCTCACAGCAACCTCAAACCCTTGGGCTTCAGCAATTCTCTTGCCCCAGGCTCCCAAGTAGCTGGGACTAACAGGCAGCTATTTTTGTTGTTGTTGTAATTGTCATTATTGTTCAGAAGGCCCTGCTGGATTTGAACCTGCTAACCCTGGTGTATGTGGCCAGCGCCCTAACCACTGAGTAATGGGCACCGAGCCAAGTACTAATATTTTAAAGCACTGTGGAGTAAATGTAAATTACAGTTTATTGCATATTTTTAAATAAAAAGATTGTGAATGTTTCCATCATTAAGAACTAATAAATCAATGAGATGAGGAATATGCTAAATACTTTAATTAGATCCTTATACATCCTATACATGTATTCAAATATTACACTGAGCCCCCGAATATGTACAATTATTATATGTCATTTTAAAATGGTAATAAAAGCCAAAAATGTATAAGGAAAAATCATACAAAGGACTATAAGTAAACTGCTTCAGACCCTTAATCAATTTTCTATAAAGTATTTTCCAGCTTGCCTGGCATTTAAAAGACATTCAATAAGTGCCAAATTTTGCTCCTGATTTTCTCTTCTCAGATTATGTGTCAGTGCCTGCTAAATAGTTCCTTCTCTAAGATTTACCACGATCTAGGTAGAAAGTCAAATTATCCTATATTTCATTAGAAGGCATCAAGGCACATAGGTGGCATCTGAGGCCATATGGTAAGTTAAATTGCAGAGTTAAAATTTAGTGACTTATACTTCTGACTCTTAGTCTGGTAGGTCCTCCAGGATATTATTCCCCAAACCTTATAGTGAATTTTAGAGTTTTAGGCAGACAGCAAGCAACCTAGTCATATTTTTTAAAAGAAACATTCATCTTTTAAAATTAAGCCTAAGTAGAAAGTGACTATAAAACATGATATTAGTAAGAAAAGGTAGCAAAGTCTTTTGAATGTTATTTATGTTTAAAAAATAAGGGTAAAGTTAATTTTTCATGGTTTAAGAAAATACTCAGTAGATAAAAGGATAAGAAGAAAGTTTTTTTAAAAAAAGGTTTAGATCAGGCATCCTCAAACTTTTTAAACAGGGGGCCAATTCACTGTCCCTCAGACTGTTGGAAGACTGGACAATAGTTTAAAAAAAAAAACTATGAACAAATTCCTATGGACACTGCACATACCTTATTTTGAAGTAAAAAGCAAAACGGGAACAAATACAATTCACACCACCGCATGTGGCCCGTGGGCCGTAGTTTGAGGACCACTGGTGGATAGTTGGCTAAAGCTTAATGAAGGAATATTTAAAGACTTCCTTGAATTTCCTTTGAGTATACCACAGGCCACTGGTTCTCTTGTTTTCTTCTCATGATGCTGTCTGAGACTCTGTTGTTTTTTGTATGCCAAATATTCATTTACTTCTTTTATTTCTCTGGAGTTAATCCTACACTTTGTTCTGTTTTCATGCTGTAGTCCTTTCCTATGTGATATTGTAAACACAGCCCATGGGCCAGTAAAGCCACATACCCAGGCCAATTTGGTACCAAATGGACACCAATAGAGGGGTCAGTGACTGACCTACTGACCCTCGAATAAATAGTGCTATTATTTTATGAAAAATCTATACATTTTAGATATCATTGTACAGGTACCTAACAACACTTTAATCACATTCTCTACATGTTCTTTTCATTGTATTTTCTTCTTTTGATGTGTGGGGATGACAGATGAATTTGCTGCCTTCATACCTCTGTGAATTCTTCTTGTTCACTGTCTGAACTAGTGAAAATGTCCTTTATCATTCCCTCAAAATCTGACACTATCAGTTCTTCCTCTATCTCAGCCACTGACAAATTATATTGCCTCTTCGCCATATTTGTGCCTATGTCACGAGAAAGAAAAGTAAGTCGTTGCTTGACATAAATGGATGTACAGAATTATCAAATATTCTGTATTTTTAGTCATACACACAAAACGCAAATATACGGCTTACTATCGTCACTACGAAAAACACTTAGAAGGAAATAGAATGAATGCTGGCTTTTCCGAGAAAAGAGACTGCAGCTCATCACTTCAGATAAGGAAAGTGTCCTGAAGTGCTAATGCAAGAGTGTGACAGGTGACTGAGAGTCTGATAACAAAAGTCATAAATGGTGAAACTACAACTTCCCACATGAACAAATATACAACAGCCAAGCCACAGTGATGGGTCAGTCCCTGACTCCCCCATTGGTATGCTACTGTAAAGATTCTTTCAGTAGGCTAAAGAAAAGCCATTTTGTTTCCAGTATGCTTGCTTTTGGCTTGTTTTGTCTAAAAAGTTCAAAATTAACCTGCTGCTAGCCTGAATAGCTTCCAGACACAAGATTAGAAAAAAGACTTGAGGATAAGAAATCAAGAGTCTCAAAAAGGCCAACTGTACACTGCTGATGGCAAAATCTGTCAGAATGACCTGTCGTTTACTAGTAAGCATTGAACAAGTGACGATGACTTTTAAAAAGCTTGCTTCCTAATAGCACCCCTTTACCTTTAGTCTTTATAAGCTGCTGGATAAACAGAGAAAGATGAGATTGTCTTCAAGAGCATGGCCTACCATCTCCCAGGCTGCCAGCACTTGAATGCAGCTCCTGTCCTTCACCACCATTTCCCTCCTGTGTTTGACTCTCAGGCGGCAGGCAACTGAGCCTACACTTGTAACAATATAATCTATTTCTATAATTATATTTTGATACGAAGATAACACATTAAAAAAACTGTAATCAAAATCTTCACTCTGTGACCATATGTCATTTTCAAAACAAGACAATCCAAACAGTTTAGCATAATTTTAAATCAAACTGAATTGCCTTTTTATATGTATATGAATCTTTTTTTCATTCAAAGTTTTTATTACCTCAGCTCTGTCTACCAGTCTTCCCTCAAAATATTATAAAATGTATCTCTTTTTATTGGTACCACTTTCTTGTAGATTGTACATTCTGCAACGCACATGTTTCAGTAATTCTACCCATATTATACTTCTCACGACTTCATAGATATATTCTCTTCTTTCTTTTCTTACATAATCCGTCTGAACAAGCATACATTTCTGGTTGGGCAGAGCAGGCTACTCCTGGAAATGTAAGGATGGGGAAGACATTGGAGTGGGAAAGATGCGAACCAGTATAGTCTATAGTGGAGCACAAGGCTGAACAGCTAAACAGACAAACAATTATCTGTAAGGCAATTCTCTTCTTATTTACCTTTTAGAGCTGGGTATCCAGCTATATTATCTATCTGTCTGCTGTGCTGGGTAATTTTATGTGTCAGTTTCAAATAAAGTTCACTATTGGATGTCCGGATATTTCTGTGAGAGTGTTTCTAGAAGGCGTTTAACATTTAAATTGATGGATTCTGTAAAGTAAATCACTCTCCTACAATGAATAGACATTCCATCAGTTCTAGGACTGCGTGGAACAAGACGTACTTTCCCTTGAATTAGAGAAAATGCCTCCAGCGTGACTGCCTTTGAACTGGGACATTGGTTTTTCTTGCCTTTGATCTCAAACTGGAAAACAGGCTGTTCTTTAGTCTCAAGCCCTCCACCCTTGGGTCTGAAAAAATTACGCTATCAGCAATCCTTGACCTCTAGCTTACTGATTACGGGTGTGGGCACTTGCCAGTCTCCATAATTGTGGGAGACAATTTCTCATAATAAATTTTCATACATACACACACACGCACATACACATATGTATAATTGTGTAGATGTGTGTGTATATAATCCAATTAGCTATATAATTGTTTTATATATAAATACATATAATTTATATATACAATTTTATATATATACATTTTATATGTAATTATATATATAATGTTTTTCTGGAGGACTCTGACTAATACAGCTACAAGTAAGTCAAATTTGATATGCCTGAAGATGAACTGTTTATCTTTTCCCCAGATTTGTTTATGTTTGGAGATCAGTAAACAGCGTCACGATTCATCCAGTTATTCATAACCCCTTCCTCAACATCCCCTTTTTGGATATCTACCAAAATTTGGCTAGATATCCCTCTGATTTTCTCCATGTTAAACTACTTTTCTCTGTCATCTACTTCATTGCAGACAATTGTTAACTGATTACCTGAATTCATATTCACACCACCAAACCAGACTCCTCATAGCAGTCAGAGAAGTTGTTTATGGAAGGAACAATGATCAGGAACATCCGATCATTTTACTCACTTGCTTAAATTGCTTCAGTTGTGTCGCACTATTCTGAAATGACTTTGGGAGTCCTTATCATTACCTAGAAGGTTCCACATGCTCTGTCATCTTACCGCCATAGTGGTCTCATCTGATGACATTCTTCCACACCTGACATATGGTCTCTACCTTCCTCCCTGTCACTTTTCTACATACTATTTAAATAAACAAAGTTGTTATTTTAAAAAGATATTTTATGATCTGGATGAGCATAAAGAAATGAACATGTTTAGAGCTTCTGCCTAAAATTATTTTTCTCTCGTTCCTTCACTTCCTAACACAGTCATCTTTTTCTCAAGTCCTAATTTAAATAGAAGTACCCAGAGACCCTATTAGGGTTGGATTACCTTCTTATCTTTTCCCATAAAACTTTGCCCTTCTCTTAGCATTTTGTCCAGTTGCAATTGTTGGTGAGCAATTCTGCACGTGATTTCTCTATACCCAGTATTAAATTTGTCCTGAACTACCTTTTCAAGGATGTGTGCACAGCAAACATTCTTGGAAGATGGATAGGTTCTCCACTGGAAAAGAGAGCAAATAGGTTTCTTTACCAATATAATTAACGTAGTATCTCTCTCTTGGCTAAAGTAGAGCAGGTTGCTGCTTATATAAGACTGGGGTCTCCTCAGCATTGATAAGCCTTGAAAAAATCTTAAAAGAATGGAGCCCATCAAAAAAGGCCATATAGTCTATGATCTTTCTTATATAAAAGTCAGAGTTAAGAAGATCTATAGATAAAAATTAGAATAGTGGTGGCCTGAGGTTGTGGGAAGAGAGTTGGGTAATGGGAATGACCATGATGGATATAAGGTTTATTTGGAAAGTGATGAAAAAAGTTCTAAAATAGATCTTGGTGATGATTGCACAAAATTGAATATTCAAAAAACTAACTGTTCACTTTTAATAGATGTATTTTTAGAAAATGAATTATATCTCAGTTTTTAATGTGTTTATGACCTGAATAAAGATACAGAAATAAAAATATCTGGGATTCATAATCGTAGGTTTGTCTGCTGTACTGCAAGCCCATTGTATGCGTAGCATCTAACCGAGCCCATGAACCCTGGGAGACTTTGGCTTGGGTAGGTTGGGAGAACTGACATGCTTAAAATGCATCAATAATAGCAATGTATTTTCTGACCCAGAATTCTCACATTGTCAGTCAAGATACAGGAAACTGTGGGTAGGTAATTTATTAGTTTGAAACTAAGGTACAATCTCAGACCTTTCATGGTTTTTGACAGCCATGATGGAATTGATTTTTGGATCTATTCTTTAATCTCTCTCTTCTATCTTATTCTCCATCCCTGTCTGTGGCAAAGAGGGGACAATTAGTAAGCACATATTGATTGACTTCAATGTAGAAGTGAGGAGAAAAAATTAAGACAATGAGAAAATCTAATACTTTGTTAGGTCTACTAAATGACTCTGAAAAGGATCCAATTTTTCCTTTTTGAAAGTATGATAGACCCTACTTTTCAAAATATCTGACACTTATACTAAACACTTTAATTTTCTTTCTTTCTTTTTTTTTTTTTTTTTGAGACAAAGTCTCACTATGTCAGCCCCGGTAGAGTGCCGTAATGTCACAGCTCACAGCAAACTCCAACTCTTGGGCTTAAGCAATTCTCTTGCCTCAGCCTCCCAAGAAGCTGGGACAATAGGCACCCGCCACAATGCCCAGCTTAAATACTTTAATTTTTAAAATAAAATCTGTCTTACTTAATAACACAGAAACACTCCATTAGTATCATATTCTTTAATACACAAAAAGAATTTCTGAGCATAAAATATGTGTCATTATTTTATATTATTCTTTTGCACATTTTTTTTTTTTTTCCCTTAGGGAGCAATGTAATCATAGTTTGTAAATTGTAAAGTTAATGAATTTTCTCACAGTGTAGAAAAATCTTTACAAAAAGGGTGATAGAATTGAGCTGGGCAATAGAGTTTTGATTCCAGGTAGGCCCTAAGAAGGTAGAATGTAGGTGGGTAAAGTCATACAGAGTACATAAGGAAGGTCAACTTGGTCCAGTTTTGCTTCAGCTTAGAAAAACTTCAGTGAAGAAGAATGACAGTGTGACAAAGTTATAGTAAACTATGACTTAATTGTTAACTTTCAGTGAAAATTCCAGTACTTTGTTGACTTCATATTTCCTTATCTGCTCACACATACTAACAATTTATACAAGTAAAAAAAAAGAAAGAAGAAAAAAGAAAAATAATTGTAAAGTGCCACATATAACTGAGTGATACAAAAAAAAGTTACCCTGGCAAAATCAGAATACCTGTGTTCTGAAGGCACATTTTCTCCCACTCTCCTGATTTGCTGATATTTCCAGTGACATTAGGGGACCATTAAAAAAAAATGTCCCATAAGTTAAGCTCTGGCTTCTTGCTCACTACCAACTTCAGAGACAGAGAATGCCTGTGAACAACTCTTAATGATCATTTTTATTCCCATCCCTGCTTCCTCTTGTACTAAAAGAATGAAAAACCCAGGACCCACTGTCAATCAGAGAGTATTGGATTTATAGTCACTGTGTAATAAGACTGGAGAAGGATGGTTTCCATGCAAATGTAAGGTGATAACCTATCTAGATGCTAGTAATTATTAGTGGAAAATTCAAGACAGTCATGGAGGTCTCATAATGAGAAAGAGGATGACAGTGCGTGATATCATCAAATCATTAAAAAGGAGAGAAAACTATCACCTAATTAACCATTCTGAAATGGAAATTAATGGTCTCAGGGACTAGGAAAAACTATCTAAAAGAAAAATACGTATCATGTTTTTGATAACTAAAGTTGTTCTGATAGATTTGGAAGATGGTATTACTCTAATGCAGACAATGGATAATAGTAACATTTCAAAAAATATTACCGTTCTGTTCTAAATTCAAAGTTAGTTTGTCATTTAAAAAAATTAGAATATATCTCAAAATAATTTAATTTAAAAATCATCTGCTTAAATTTAAACTTCCATGGAACCCAAAATTAATAATAATTTACATTTGCCTACTCTTCTATTTATTTTTGAAATTTTTCTCAAGTTTCAGATCCTTTACCGTGTACTTCCACATAATATCACTAAGGTAGCCACTTTGATACGTTTCACATCATTCATATGTGAGAAAAGAAATATAATCTACATTTCCCTGGGGGAAATTAACTATATTACCAACTACTTCCCTTTCTTATTTTTACAGTTGCCTTGTCAAATCTGTCTACATATGTTCTACTCCAGATATTTCAACTCTTGAGCTAGGTACTATGTTTCTTAAACTATTATTTCCATAAGTAGGATGTAAAATGCATAAAGCAAGTCTACCTCCCTCTTGCTTTGAAGCTGGGTTTGGCATAGAATTGCATTCAAAAGCATTGCAGTTCAATAAAGTAAAGTAATGGTAAAACCATTTAATTTGGCAAAGACCCTCGGAAAGGCAAAAGGAAGATTGCATTTTATACCATAAGGAAAATATATTTAAGTACCTTGTCCTCATTATCTCTGTTCTCCTGCCATCCCTCCTTTCTCTGTGTATCTCATACTTACAGACTCTAAAGACTACCTTATATCTCTTTGTTGTCTTTTTCAAAACTCTCTCAAACTCTTCGAAATTCATAGTACAAGTTTTCATTTTCTGCTACAACTAGCTACCTTCCTATTCTCTACCTCGAGTATGCACTTTCCAAGATAAAGGATCTTCTGTAATGTTTTTCTACAAATTTGCTGAGCTTTGTTCTGAAAAATCAGTTTTGACTTAATCACTTTTCTACTTCTTCACTTCATTCATTACCCTGATCCAAAAATCCCCCGAGGGAGAAAGTGAGTCAATGAATAACCGGACATTAGTTGTCACCTCTCCTGATACATATTTAGAAGCAAGTGGTAGTGCAATAGTTTGTCTGATTGCTATTTTTTTAACATAATAATTTAAATTCGACAGATATATCCTCCATAATAAATTGTGAAAATTAGGATATTCTGAAAATAGGAATCTGTGTTTACACGTTGTGAACTCTCAAGCATCATAAAAATCAGCATATCCTATGTACTAAGTTAACTGAAAAGAATTTTAAAATAGCTTTTGTGCCATTAGATAGTAGAAAATAATAAAAGAAAAGAAAAGAAAAACGACTACTTGGCTGTTTATACTTTGGGTATGGGAGCTTCCATTATCTGGGAAGGAAAGAACATAGTTAAATTCTTACCATCTTTGATTCGAATTACATATCAATAAGTGACCGTTTTGTCCTTTTAAAGTGTTTCTAAGATTTTATTTGAGATTGTACCAGAGTTTTTTGGACTAGACACTTTAAGTGGTGTTCATTCATGCATGTACCTAATAATATTCACTCGCCACTTACAATTTGCCAGGCATAATATTGAATACAACAGACACAGTAGTGAACATGTACAAATTAAGCTGCTACTTTGAAAAAGCTTTGTTAAGCTTGAAAAACTTGAAAGACTTTTTTCCAAACCAGCATTTGCAGATGACCAAGATACTACAGTACCATGAAGACTTTCTACTCTGCAAAGCAAAGGAGCTCTGTCAGGAATTACTACCATAAAAGGAAAAATAAGTAATGTCATTAATAATGACAGTACTTGACACTTAATTGAGAAATTACAATGGACACTGTTCTGGGATATTTAAATTTATTAAATTATTGAATCTTCACAACTCAATGAATGATGTACTGTTATTATCCCAAGTTTATGTATGAGGATATGAGAATTTAAATAACTTACAATCTATTTACTTTTAATAACCTCTAATGACAAAAACAAGTAATTGGTGAAGCCAAAATTAGAACCCACATATTTTATTTTTGAAACCATTCTCCCTTAATCCCCTAAAATAGAAAAGATCTCATGATAAATATAATGTTATTTTTAAAATGTAGAACTAATTACAAACATTTATATTTTGCAATATAGTCTATTACTTCTATATTGAATGACCTTTATGAGGTAATGACCTCCATGAGAGCAAAATAGAAGAAAAATTACTTTGCAAGAAATGAAAGAATCAGAGGCATAGTATTGGCTCTATATTCTAGACATTCAGTAGCTAAAACAAAGAAAATATTTAAAAAAATTATTTTAACACAATAATACACCAAGAATAACATGTTGTCTTATTTTAGTATGGGAAGATTACTTGATGTAGGAAGATCATTCCTTTTGAATTAAAAGTACCTAAAAAGAGAGGAGTAAGAGGCAAAGGGAGAGAATAGATTACATTTAATGCTAAAAAAAATTTTAAAAATAAACATAAAGTAACTCTAAAAATAAAGTTTTAAATGGCTATGTTTGCAGATACTATGTTGAAATATATAATATTAATGTTTTATTTTTCTTGTCCTATGAGAATGTCATTTTTTACCTAACAGTAAAAAATTACATATAAGGGGAGGTGCTAGATTCCAGCAAAAAATAATAGATTGTTTCCTTAGGAAGAAATAGGAAAATTATTTCTCAGAGAAAGAAGAAAAGAGAAATTTATTTTAAAACATAGTACTGAAGCACTCCACCAGGAATAGACTACGGGCGGGGTTGCGGTGAGGCTCCCTCCCCTCTGGCCAGGGAAGCCGCAGGTGAGTGACTGATCCCTCGCCCCGCGCTTGCGGGGCTCCCGCAGGGCTGTGGTCAGCTGGAGACTCTGTCAGCGACCGCCGGACCTCTCCACATCGGCCTGCAGCCGGGAATTGCCACGGCATCTGCACAAATCTCTGCCTGTCATCTGCGGGGCTCCAGCAGTTCCCTCCCTGGTGAGTGGATCCCCTGGCAAAGGGGTGGCTCTGTGCTTGTGCTCGCACAGCTTTCATGGGCCTGCCTTCTGCCAGGAACTCTGCTTGCAGCCACCGGGCCTCTGCTGAGCGGCCCATGGCTGGGGACGCTCCCAGCAGCTCCCTGATCTGATGCCTGGGCCTGAGGGGCTTTTGTGCATCAGCGGTCAGCTCAGTTGGCCCGGGCCTCTCTGGAGTGGGTCTCCAGCCAGGAATTGCTCCAGCAACTGCACAAACCTCTGCTTGTCGCCTGCAGGGCTCCAGCAGCTCCCCCCCTGCCGAGTGGGTCTCCTGGCGATGGGCGGTTCTGTGCCTGTGCTTGCACAGCTTTTGTGGGCCTTTCTTCTGTCAGGAACTCTGCTTGCAGCCACTGGGCCTCTGCTGGGCGGCCCATGGCTGGGGGCACTCCCGGCAGCTCCCTGATCCAACGCCCGTGTCTGAGGGGCTTTTGTGCATCAGCAGTCACTCAGTTGACCCGGGCCTCTCCGGAGTGGGTCTCTAGCCGGGAATTGCTCCAGCAACTGCACAAACCTCTGCTTGTTGCCCGCAGGGCTCCAGTAGTGCCCCCCCTGGCGAGTGGGTCTCCTGACGACGGGGCAGCTCCGTGCTTGCACAGCTTTCGTGGATCTGCCTTCTGCCAGGAACTCTGCTTGCAACCGCTGGGCCTCTGCTGGGTGGCCCTTGGCCAAAACGCTCCCGGCGGCTGTCTGATCCTACTCCCGGGCTTGAGTGGCCTCTGTAGGTCAGCGGTCTGTGAGTGACTGCTGGTATCCGCCAGACCTTTGCAGATCTTTCCCCAGCCAGGAACGCCCCGACTACTACGTCATCCACAAGGGTCCAGCAGCTCCGCCCCTGGCAAGTAAACCCCCTGGCGACTGGGCGGTTCTGTGCCTCTGCAGCAGAGTTCTTGTGGGCCTACCTTCTGCCAGGAACTCTGCCTGCAACTGCCAGGCCTCTGCTGGGTGGCCCACAGCCAGAAACGCTTCAGGCAACTGCGTAGCCGTACTACACCCGTGTTTGCCAGGCCTCTGCAGATTCACTGTCTGCTAGAGACTCTTCCAGTAGCCGCCAGACCTCGGCAGGTCTGTCCCCAGCCAGGGTCTCCCCCGCAACCACGCACACCTCTGCCTGGCATCTGCAGAACCCCTGCAGGCCTCCCTCTGGGGAGTAAATCCCCTGGTAACTGTGTGGCCCCGCTCCCGAGCTTCAGGGCTCCCACAGGTCTGCCTCCTCCCAATAACTTCGACGGCATCTTCTAGGCCTCTGCAGGCCCATCCCTGGCAAGGTACTCTCCCGGCAACCACCCGGCCCTGCGCCCTCTGCTTGCCGGTCTTCTGCAGGCTGGCTGTCAACTACAGATTCTGCCAGCAACTGCCAGGCCGCCGCAGATCTGCCTCTGACAAGGAACTCCCCTAGTGATTGCACGGGCCTCTGTCTAGCCCCCGCAGGACCCCTGCAGGTCTGCCCCAGGTCAGGGACAGTACCAGTGAGCGCGCAGGTCTCCACTTGCCACCCACGGGGCCTCTACAGGCCAGCCTTCTGCCAGGGACTCCACTGGCATCTTTCAGGCCTCTGTAGACCTGCCCTTAGGCAAGAACTTCCCTTGTGATCACCCGGCCACACATCCCACATGAGCTGGGTTTCTGCAGGTCTGCTATCTGCCAGGGACTCTGCCTGTGGCCACCAGGCCCCCGACCAGGGCCACTCCCGGCAACTGCACGGACCTCCGCCTGGCACCCATGGGGCCTCCGCAGGCCTGCCTTCTTCTAGGGACACCATGGGCGACTTCCAGGCCTCCCTGCAAGGCCACTCCCAGTCAAAATCCTTCCAGACAAGTGCATAATCCTCAGCCCACCACTTGAAGGCCCAGCTGTAACAGCGAAAATAATCATGGGGCGGAATCAACGGAAAAACTCGGGCAACATGAATAATCAGAGTAGACCAACCCCTTCAAGTAAGGACAAGGCAGACACAGCACAAGATCTCCTACATAGGCAAATGGCTGAGATGTCTGACGTCGAATTCAGAATCTGGATTGCAAATACGATCAATGGAATGGAGGAAAAGATGGAATTAGAATGTCAAGCAATAATTCAAAAGATGACCCAAAAGATGTCTCAGGAATTTAATGAATTCAAAGACAAAATGACCAAAGATCTCGACACATTGAGACAAGAAGTTGCAACCCTCAAAGATATGAGAAATACAGTAGAAGCCCTCAGCAACAGAATAGAGCAAGCAGAAGAAAGGATTTCTGACACTGAAGACAAAGACTTTGAACGCTCCCAAATGCTCGAAGAGATAGAGAAATGGAAAGCAAAAACAGATCATTCTCTCAGAGAGCTCTGTGATAACTCAAAGAAAACCAATATTCGTCTTATAGGGATACCTGAAAATGACGATCTGGCTTCACACGACACAGAGACCCTTCTATTTG
>CAUYRH010002312.1:0-10385 GCA_963574655.1 Perodicticus potto
ATTTAATCCAATGTATCCAAATCATGGATTTCTTCAAAAGTATGCATCCTACATTTTGGTATCTCTGGATTGGATGAAACATTATTTATATGGTATTTATCCAAAGACTAAGTACTTAACATAAAAATTTTATTTAGCGTATCTGGCTTCATTGATTGATGCTCATATATGCTGACCCCAGGTTGTAGTGCCATGTTGGGCTTCCCCCTCCCCCCACAGTTTGTGCCCCGGGCTGGGTTTAAACCCACCACCTCTGGTGTATGGGGCTGGCACCCTACTCCTTTGCGCCACAGGCACCGCCCGTTGTATTGCCATATTAAGACAATGAGACTGGTCTCCAAAATATAGGAGGACCAGTTACTCCAGTTGTATAATTAGAAATTATGGTGTCTTCTTCTTCTGCTCTAAATGGTCCTCTGTTGTCATAAGGACTGGAAAGCTATGATGAATCATTAACACAGACAGGCACTGTGGGTTCTAGCCAGCTAACACCTCTTAATAAAGGAGAGTTAGGAATATAAGTCCAATATTCATATTCTTGTCCTTCAGTGGGCACAGATAATATTGAAAGTATCACCAAAAAGAGATTAACTGCATTCATTTCCTGGTGAGTGTGATGCACCAGGGCCTGTGCCTGAAGGCACAGTTTCTTTATCTGACCCCATGTCACCTGGTTTGCATCCTTTGCTCTGGAAAGAACTGTTCGTCTCTCTCTTTGGGTTGATCCCAAGTTGGTTCTCTCCATTCTGGCAGCCAACTTCTCCTCTGTCATCTTATTCCTCCTTGGCACACGGTTCTGTGGGGCCATGTTGGAGCTTTAGATGTTTATCTGGAACCCAAGGTTTGGTATGTCCTGTAGAGATATAAGCATAACCTCTTCCCCAACGTGTAACATTTTCTGGAATCCAAGTATTAGTTAATGTGTCTTTGTAACATACTGGCTGCTTTAACAGGGGGAAGTAACCGTAACCCAGTGTTTATATGCTGGAGTTTCATTTTTGTCATTCATATTAAAGAAATTTAAAGCAAAAAGAGCTGAAGACATTCTATTTCTAGGCATAATATTACACTGTATTCCCCCCTTTTTTTCTGTTTGAGAAGCATTTCTTTTTATGTACGGTTTTGTCGTTGAATTTTTGCTTGACCTGTACTGTTACCAGGTATACCTGTGATAAGTTTAATATTGTGTAATTAAAAAAAACTTGATATTTATTAGAAATTTAAGCAGAACCATTATCCGTTTTTATAGTTGAAGGTTTACCCATGACTGAAAAAGCTTCTAATAAATGAGAAATTACAGCATCCGCTTTTTCAGATATCATTCCTGAAGCCCATGAAAAATGAGGATATGTATCTATGGAATGATAGATATATTTTAATTTTACAAATTCTTGAAACTGCATAACATCCATCTGCCATAATTGATTAGATAACAATCCTCTAGGGTTAACTCCCATAGGTAAATGTGGAGCTGTTAAGGGTTGACAAGTAGAGCAAGAGCGTATTATAACTTTTGCCATATGCCAAGAAATGTCATGTCTTCCTTTCAAAGCTTGAGCATTAGTATGATGTAATGAATGCTCATGTTGAGCAGATAAAACTGATCCTACTAACTGATCAATAGTTTGATTGCCTAATGAAATTGGTCCTGGTAAATTGGAGTGAGCTCTAACATGAGTAATATATATAGGATAAGATCTATTTCTAATTAACTGTAGAAGGGATGAAAACAATAAAGTAAGTTCTTGTGAATTAAATGGCAAAGTAACAGTTTCAATAGTTTGCACAATATGAGTACTGTACTGTGAGTCAGACACAATGCTGAGAGCTTGACCAGGAAAATCTGTTAAAAGTAATATAATAGCAAATAATTCTGCTTTCTGCACTTATGAATAAGGAGATTATTGCCCTTTATGAGTATTAGGGCCTAGATATCCAGATATTCCTATTTTATTTTCATCTGTATAAAATGTTTCTGCATGTTGGATGTCTTCTAATTTTACTATTTTAGCCAAAAACCTAGAAGTATTTTTAAGAAAACGAATTCTTTTATCTGGAGGAAAATGATTATCTGTTAGTCCAATATAATCTGATAATGCAATTTTCCAATCAGTATTTAACATAAGTAAATCATAAATTTGACTATTGGTTAAAGGAACAACAATTTTTTCAGGATCTCTCCCAAATAATTATCTTAAACGTTGCCTGCATTTTAATATTATAAAAGCCATTTTTTGTATATATGTTTCCACATTTTTAGATTTTTTGTTAGGTAAAAATCACCTTTCAACAAAAGCAGTTTCTTGTACAATCAATCCTGTAGGAGAGTGCATTGATGGAAAAACATAGATATAAAAATTATCAAACTTAGAAATTCTATTTAATTGAGCATCTTGAATATGTTCTTCGATCCATTGTAATTCCTCTTCAGCTTCAGGGGTAAGCTGTCTAGGACTATTTAAATTAAAATCTCCTTCTAAAAAAGCAAATGAGTTGTTGAGAGCATATGTAGGGATTCCTAAAGTTGGTCTTATCCAATTAATATCACCTAATAAGTTTTGAAAATCATTTAAAGTGTGAAGAGAGTCTCTTCTAATCTGAACTTTCTGAGGAATAATATTTTGAGCAGTTATACGATATCCTAAGTATTCCCAAGGTCCTTGGGATTGGGCTTTATCTTCTGCTAATTGAAGACCATATTCCTTAAATTTGGAACATGCCAATTTATATAATTGTTGTAATTTGTTAGAACATGGGTGAGCCAGTAGTATGTCATCCATATAATGCAAACAAATGCTCTCTGGAAAGGCTTTTCTAAGTTCTTCTAAAGGTTGATCTACAAACAATTGACACAAGGTGGGGCTATTAAGCATGCCTTGAGGAAGCACCCACCAATGGTACCGTCTCGTAGGAATTTCATTGTTTAGAGTGGGAACAGTAAAAGTGAAATGCTCAGCGTCTCTTTCTTGCAAGTAGATGTTTAAAAAGCAGTCTTTTAAGTCAACAATGATTATTGAATAATGTTTAGGTATTAAAGTAGGGTTGGGAATTCCTGGCTGTAAAGGCCCCATGGGTAAAAGGACTGCATTAATCTTTCTCAAATCAGTTAACATTCGCCATTTTCCTGATTTCTTTTTAATTACAAATATTGGGGAATTCCATGGGCTAAGGTTCAATGCAACCAGCTTGTAATTGTTCATCAATTAATTGGTGTAGCGCTTCTAATTTTACCAGAGGAAGGGGCCACTGCTCCACCCAAACCAGTTTATCTGTTTTCCATTGCAAGGAAAGGGTGACGCACTGGGCAGAGGCCCCTAGGAAAAATCCTCTGATAAAGGAGGCAGCCCTAGGCCTGCTTTATCATCGCCAATTCGAGTTACTCCAGGCTTTTTAGAAAGGCAGGGCTGAGTGGGATCATAGCCCATGTTAAACATAATATTTTTAGCAGCTTTTGAAATTGTTGGAATGGTGAGCACAGCTCCCCATTGCTGTAACAAATCTTGACCCCATAAAGTAATGGCTATGGGTGCAACATAAGGGTGGATACGAGCTGTTTGTCCTTCAGGTCCCTTGCAAGGTAAATCAAGACTATTTTGTTCAATGTTAGTTATAGTCCAAAGTCTGACAAAAGTGGTTTTTACTCAAACTTTTGGCCAACATTCAGGCCACATGTGAGAAGCAATAACAGAGACATCTTCTCCTGTATCCGCTAGCCCTTCAATTTGAATATTATGTTCAAATGCTACCTTACATTGAGGGTGAGTATCATTTAGGAAAGTATGTCAAAAGACATGTTTTCCTGTGCTTTCAAAACCAGCTTCCCTGGTAACAGGTGCTGTTTTGCCTTTATAATATGGTAAAATTAATATTTGAGCCACACAATGTCCTGTAGACAATTGGATATTTTTTGTGGCTGAAGCTATTATCAAAATTTCTTCCTTATCAAGTTCATTAGTAATTCCTGGGTGTACACAATCACCTTTCATAGTAAAACTGCTTTTTCCTAGTATTAACCCTACAGTCCCTGAAGTTATGGGGCCATAACTCCCAGTGGGTAATTTTTTAGGAGATTCTCTACTGTTAAGATTAACATTTGTTGATATAGGGAGATGCAGGGATGCACTTCCATGAGTGGCATGAAATAAATCCTGGACGGCTCGGCGCCTGTGGCTCAATGGGCTAAGGCGCCAGCCACGTACCCCTGAGCTGGCGGGTTCGAAATAAATCCTGGACATGGGCTTTGTTAATAGAACTTAGTTCTGATACATTTGAACGTGAGCCTGACCATCACTCACTGGGAACTGCTGAAGAAGAGAGCTCAAATTTTGGGTCTCGGGGCTTCGAGCTAGCCCTGCACTGGAGTTTCCCTGGTCCTGGGTTGAAGGGAAAATGTGGCCATCTTAGTCCTTAACAGAACAACACTCACTTGTCCAACGTCTGCCTTTACCACACCAGCAACAAACGCCTGGCGTCTTGGTCTGAGTTCTAGTTTCACTTTTACCCTTCTGTCATTCTTTTCTAATGTGGCCAAATTTTCCACAATTATGGCATCTAGGTTTTTGTATTTCCAGCCTGTAAGGCTAATGCTAATAATTTAGCTTGAAAAGTGCCATATCCAACTTCACGATAAACGTGAATGTATTGATCAATGGTGACATTATCCTGATTTTTGAGTCCAGACATAGCTTTTTTGCAATCAATGTTAGCATTTTCGAAAGCCAGGGCTGGAGCAACGTTTTGGGGCATCTTCTCCAGGCACTGATCTCTTGATTGCTGATTGCAAACGAGCAATGAATTCAGTATATGGTTCATTATTTCCTTGAAATATTTTTTGTAAAAAATTGTCTGATTTGCCCCTTTTTATCAAGATGCTGCCATGCAGTAAGGCAATTATCCCGAATTTGAGCCAGTAATTCATTAGAATATGGCATTTGGGCATTTTCCCTATTAAAGGCTCCAGTTCCTGTTAACTGACCAAAGTTAAAAGTAGGAGGATTTTCAAGTTTATTATGGCGAGCTTGTCTTTTCGCCTCCTCCATCCACCAGGACTTAAATTGTATATATTGTCCTGGACTCAAAGTAGTCTGTGCTGAAGTATCCCAATCTACAGGAATAATTAAACGTTTGGCACAGTAGGATCTTAAAATCCCCATAACATACAGTGAGTTAGGGCCGTAACTATGAACAGCATATTTTAGTATTATTAAGACTTTTAATCAAATAGGAATGTGATTAGTTTGTACTTGCCCATTCTCGAGCACCCCCCTAAGTAATAGAAAAGCAAAAGCTCCAGCAGACTGCGCTTTAGTAGCTTGGGGTAGTGCCAAGGATGATTCGGTATTTTGGACAATATTAAAAGTTGCCGGATTGACAAGAAAATGGAGTTTAGTTAATAAATTGTGAATTAAGAGGATTGGGCCACACTGGATAGCAACCTGGAGAAGTGGCGGGAGTCAAAGTCTTATCTCGTAAAACTGGAGAATGTTTATTGCTAGGAGGCTTTGAATAGCGTTTCTCAATGACCTGGCAACACTGAGTTAACATTTAATTGACTTTAGCCATCTCCTCGCTATCAGAAAAATTGGTTATAGTACAATCTGAGTCACTTTTGGTTAGGTCTTTCTCTGACTCTTTCTTAACTTCTGGATTTTCTGGTTCATCATACACAGGCTTTTTTACAGTCTGTCCCTCTTCTGGAGACGGGGGAGGGAAATTTTCAAGACATTCTGTATCGGAACCAGATTGTAAAGGTTCCAATGCTACAGTTACCAAATGATAGGTGGCCCGAATATCTTGACTTATAACCAAATATCTTGACTTATAAATTCTCCCCTCTGATGGGCGTGCGTAAGAGCCTTGCCTACGCTCTCCCAAATCTTTAAATTTAACTAATTTTTCTTGTCTTGATTAAACCAGTAGCAATGTTTAGGTACTACCTGAAACAGTCCCTGCAAGGGTTTTGTTTTAACAGTGGTGCCTGTAGACTTTAACAGAGTTTTTAACAGAGCTACATATTGGTCTTTCAAGGACTGAGAATTTCCAATTATTTCCTTATTCTACTGCTGGAAGTTTCGCGTACTTACTGCATGACTTCCTTCCTTCCAGTTTCAAAGTACCAGGCTCACCTTAAGCTGACAACCACTTGAACAGAGAATCAATCCCAAGGGAGTGGGCCCATGCTGTCCTCACAAGGCTTACCCTGCTCGCTGTGCCAAAATGTTGTGTGAATGTTTCTTACGTGGGGGGTTCCACAGAGTTTGAGGCTATGATGACATGTCGGAGAATAAGGAGGCTGAAAGCTCGCTTAGGCAAACAGCCTTGAGTGAAAATCTCTTTGTGGTAAAATGATTTTGTTCTTCTGGTTAGATACCTAGTAATGGGATTGCAGGGTGAAATGGAAGCTCTACTTTTAGATCTTTGAAGATTCTCCATACTTCTTTCCAAAAAAAGCTGTATTAGTTTTCAATCCCACCAGTAGTGTAGAAGTGTTCCCTTCTCTCCACATCTACACCAGCATCTGGTGTTTTGGGACTTTGTGATGTGGGCTAATCTTGCTGGGATTAGGTGATATCTTAGAGTGGTTTTGATTTGCATTTCTCTGATGATTAAAGATGATGAAAATTTTTTCATGTGTTTGTTCATGGCCCAAATCATTTAAAACACAATACCTCTCTCTCAGTTTATTTCACAAGACAACTTGTCTCCCCCCATCTATTCATCCTCCTTAGCAACCACTGGCTGTACCTACACTTCAAATTATTTCCCCTCCCTTCTAAAACACATCTATAAAGGTATCTCACCATCACTGAGACATTGGTTAACCACTCTTGTGGTTCCCCCACGAACTTGGTATTTGGAAATAAACACTTCTCTTATTAATCTGCCTTAATTGTGAGGCGATCTTTCAGTGAACTTCTGGGGTGAAAAGGGCAAATTTCCCTTTGCCTTTATGTGGTACCTGCTTCTCCCACCATCTTGGGCCATACATATCCCACCTCCACTCTCCCTGACCCCCTGTTAGATAGTGCCATATATTGTGCCTCATGTAACCTATTTCCAGGTACAATCTTTGTCTGTACTGAGTCAATCTGTATTCCCAGGCTTATGTTCTCAAATTTGGCTCAGAATAAGTTTATCTGTGATTTCTCTAAATTCCAGAGAACTGTTATTTCATCTTTCGGTGGACAGTCTTAAGTATCAATTTGTTGGAGTTTTACTGGTATGTGAACTTTTAAACAGTACCAATAAAATATTTTGTAACAAGGCTCAGGGAAGCTTTATTTCTGTTGCATATTCCAGAAGATGAATCTCCAGATTACAGGTCATGCAGAGAATGTTTAGGTATGTACTTTGAAAATGCACCTCTTAACTTTTGGTCATAAAGCTGGAGGAATTGTATGAGCCCCTTGAAACATTCAGTCACATCAGATTGTACTGTAGTAGAATACGGGGATGGAAGTGAAATTCCCAAATGCAGGCCAGGCACAGTAGCTCATGCCTGTAATCCCAATACTCTGGGAGGATGGCGGAGGATTGCTTGAGCTCAGGACTTTGAGACTAGCCTGAGCAAGAGAAAGACTCAGTCTCTCCTAAAAATAGAAAAACTGGGTGGGTGTGGTGCCGGGAGCCTGTAGTCCCAGCTACTGGGGAGGCTGAGGCAAGAGGATTTCTTGACCACAAGAATTTGAGGTTGCTGTGAGCTATAATGACACCATGGCACTCATACCTGGGCAAGAGTGAGATTATGTCTCAAAAAAAAAAAAAAAAAATTCCAAATGAGGCAGTCATTTATTAAATATAGGAGATTACCTATGGATCCTTGAGAGCTTTTAGCTTATTGTCAACAGGGCTAATGGCAGTTCTTTGGGCCTGAGAAGTCCAGGGTTTTTGGAAAGCTTTAGATAATTATGATTTGAGAATTGTATTCATTGTTTCATGAATTTGAACATGGTAAAAATCAAGGAATTTCTGAATAAAATGTAATATATAAAATGATTTTAAAATAATGTTACAAGAAAAATGTGTGTTCCTTTCCTAGAGTGTTACCCTGGGATTTCCCGGCTCAGAAGTATAAAATCAAGCAATTAAAAAAAAATCACCTTCAGCTCTCCAGCAAGGAGAAGCCTCAACATACCCTAATAATAGTCAATGATAACCAGAACACAATCTTAGCCCATTTGGAGAATGGGCCTTGAGGCAGTGGTCCCTGTTCATGTTCCAGTGTCAAAGGAAGATAAGCCACATTCTATACAGTATTTTTTTTTTTGGGGGGGGGACAGAGTCTCAATCTGTGCCCAAGCTAGAGGGATGTGGCTTCAGCCTAGCTCACAACAACCTCAGTCACCTGGGCTTCAGCAATCCTCCTGCCTCAGACTCCAAAATAGCTGGGACTATAGGCAGGTACCGCTTTTCCAGGTTACTTTTTCTATTTTTTTGGTAGAAATGGGGTCTTGCTCTTGCTCAAGCTGGTCTCCAGCTCCTATGATCATGGGATCCTCCCTCTTCGTCCTCCAGAAAGTTGAGCTTACAGACATGATTCACCACACTCGGCCTCGGGAAACATTTTGAACAAAAAGGAAAATGGTTTTTGAGTCTAGAATCCTGGAAAACTTTTTGGCAAATAGTCATTGCATCAGTTTGTGTTTAAACATGAGTATTTTTGTTGTAACTTGAAAAATATTTAACCACGGAAAAATACCTAATTACCACATTTTCTTTGTATATAACTAACTTTGGAAGTTAAATTTTTAAAGTATGTCAAGATTTTATTGTCATCATAATCATTATTACCAAGTTTGGCAGACAAAAGCTCTCTGAACAGTTTTGAGTTAAAATTTGGAGAATCACAGGAAGCGGGGGGGGGGGGTGAAAAACTTGTAGAAATTTACTTACTGTCTTTTCTAGGATTGAAGATCAAATTTTTGTGTTATTGTCTTAATGAGGGCTGCTATAACAAAGTACAATGGACTGGGTGGTTTATAAACAGCAGAAATTTATTTCTCACAGTTCTGGAGGTTGAAGTTCGAGATTAAGTGCCGGTATGGTTGGTTCTGGTGAAGTCTTCTGTGGTGCATTATGCTGACTTATGTTGTCCTCACATGGCAGAAAGAGGATAAGAGAGCTCTCTGAGGGAGATGTCTTTTATAATGGCACATTTGTTATTCTTGAGGGCTCCACCCTCATGACCCAACCACAGGTCCTACTTCCTTATGCCATCATATTGAGTTTAGGATTACAAAATGAATTTTTGGGGTACACAAACATTCAGTCCATTGCTATTACCTAATTGCCATTTTGGGTATGCCAAATATAGTTTAGTATAGGCCAGGCCAGTTGGCTCACACCTGTAACCTCAGCACTCTGGGAGGCAAAGGTGGGTGGATTTCGTGAGTGCAGGAGTTCAAGAACAGCCCAAGCAAAAACCACACTCTATCTCTACTAAAAATAGAAAAATTAGGCGGACACCTGTAGTCCCACCTACCAAGGAGGCTGAGGCAAGTGGATCACTGCCACCCAAGTGTGTGAGGTTACTGCTAGCTATGATGCCAGGGCACTCTACAAGGGCGCCAGAATGAGACTCTGCCTCAAGCAAACAAACCAAAAGTATAGTTTAGGTATAAAAGATAACGTTTTCTTTTTATTTATTTTTTCTCTTTTTAGAGACAGAGTCTCACTTGGTCACCCTTGGTAGAGTGCTGTGTCGTCACAGTTCACAGCAACCTCCAACTCCTGGGCTTAGGCGATTCCCTTGCCTCAGCCTCCGGAGGAACTGAGAGACTACAGCCGCCCGCCACAACCGCCCAGCTATATTTTGTTGCAGTTTGGCTGGGGCCAGGTTCAAACCCGCCACCCTCGTTATATGAGGCTGGTGCCCTACCCACTGAGCCACAGGCGCCCCCCATAAAAGATATCTTTATAGTCTTATTATTTGGAATTTAGGTCCTGAATTTGGGAAAGGCAAAATCAAGAATGGGTGTCACAGGAGACAATCTATAAGTCAGACAAACCAGAAATATTTTACGCCTTGGTGCCTGTGGCTCAAGCGGCTAAGGCACCAGCCATGTACAACTGAGCTGGCGGGTTCGAATCCAGCCCAGGCCCGCCAAACAACAGTGACGGCTGCAACCAAAAAATGGCCGGGCGTTGTGGTGGGCGCCTGTAGTCCCAGCTACTTGGGAGGCGGAGGTGGGAGACTCGCTTGAGCCCAGGAATTGGAGGTTGCTGTGAGCTGTGATGCCACAACACTCTATCCAGGGTGACAGCGTGAGGCTCTGACTCAAAAAAAAAAAAAAAAAAAAAAAAAAAATAAAAAAAAAAATAAAAAAATATTTTTAAAAAAAAAAATTAAAAACAAAAAAAAAAAAAAGTATGCAAAAACAGCAAGT
>CAUYRH010002315.1:0-18215 GCA_963574655.1 Perodicticus potto
ATGTCTTCATATAGTGATTAAAAGACCATGAAGGCTATGTTAAATAGTTCAATGAAAATATTTCAGATTGTATATAAAGTCAGCACATTGTGCCCCATGATTGCACCAATGTACACAATTATGATTTAATAAAAATTTAAAAAAAAAAAGATGAAATGTACAAAACAGATACAGAGCTGACCAGAAACAAATGTTTCCTCATTTGAATCTGTAAGACCTAATTTTGACTAACATGAGGAAAAACAAAATATGGACTAAAAAGAGTGTTTAGGTAAAAGTAGATAAACTAAGTTTACTTACTGGTTCAAATCCATATCATGAATAATTGAGGAGATGGTACCACACAGATTTGGGAAATTTATACTGTCATGTAGTTACAGGACGCTTTTAAAATATAGTCTTTATTATTAAACAATTATAATTGCATTACATAGAAGCTTCAACTACCAAAGGGTCCAATCTTCATTTCTGTATCGAGTATTAACATCTTCAGACTATTCACATAGCACTTCTTACTGATGTAAGAGATCCTCAAAACTCCGAGGTGAGTTTGTCACTCTTTCCTTTTTTTTTTCCCCCACTAAAGACAGAAGCAGAGAAAGTCTTTTTGCAGGATTATATAACTATTTGCCAAAATTAAGAACAAATCTAGGAGGGCTATTCATCAAAGGTTCTCTTCATTATAACCATTGTTCCTACCCAAGTAGAAAAAATTCTATAACCACTGATTATTTCAAGCAAAGGAAGAAAAAATAGAGAACTTCTTCACTGCTTCAGTGAAATGAAATACAATGGCCAGTGAGTCAACATGAAAATTCCTAAAGTCAATTTAAGAAAGCATGAAAAGTGGCATTTTATTAGGCTTTATATATTGCTTATATCTTAACAAGTAGTTTACTAGGTCTAATTTCATCTGAAAATAATTTTTTGACCATCCTTTCCTTTTGACC
Source organism: Perodicticus potto (assembly GCA_963574655.1). NCBI lineage: Eukaryota > Metazoa > Chordata > Mammalia > Primates > Lorisidae > Perodicticus > Perodicticus potto. Next base: position 951 of record CAUYRH010002315.1, read on the forward strand.
ATTCTCTTTGACCATCGGCTAGAGGTAACATCCATTTTATAAAGTCCTTATTTATAAACTCACCTTTGTTTTCTATAGAAATGGGGCATCTAAAACACTATCAGTGAAATAATTTTTTTATTTGAAATTACACAATACTGCCAGATAAAGCTTCTAAGATAATGCTTTGATCATAAAAAGTCAGTGGCTTCCTGATTGAATAAAGTTTAAACGCCTTGTTCTGGCCCTGAAGGCCCCTGCAACCTACCTATCTCATCAAACTCCTTATTTGTTAAATTTGACAAAGTTGCTGTGAATCTTTTCAGCTCTTTTAACTTGACACCTTGTCTATGTAATAATAACAGCTGGGAGTCTTTTCCTTCTCTGAAATTCTACAGGCCTCACTTTACCACTTACAAGGCAATTATTACACCAGCGTATTTGTGTGCAAGTCTTATCAACCATATCATACTAAAGGCCTAAGCCCAAGCATGTGCATACACCTGTATATGTATACACACACACGCACATGGATAATTAGAGGCTTTCTCCCTTCTCTTGTCTAGCATAGTAGGAACTCAAAAGTACTTTCTTACAGGATTTCCCTCTCTTACAGAGAAAATGTGTTTAAGTCTGGAAGGAGCAGAAGGATTGAAAGGAGGCACAGTGGTCCTTTGTTAATCTCATTAAGTTATATTTCTGTAATGCTTTCCAGTCCGTAAAAGTCTTTCATACATATCTCTTCATGTAACATCAAAAAAAAAAATTAAATACTCAGGAAAAATGAACAGAGTTGTTTACTAATGAATTTGGGTGTTTAAGACTGTGAATATTAGCAACTATTTAGAAAAAGGAAACCTTAAAAGAAAAGTGGCTAGCTTTGTGGAGATAACAAAAATAAGGTTAATTTCAAAGGAAAATTTAAAAAGCCTAAAATGATTGAGTGGAGAAAGTCTACAGAACTTTGGAAAGCTAAAGTAGTTTTAAATTAGACTGAAACAAGGGGGCAATGAAGATAATAAATGATTGCAGGGAATTAATACAGGCAGAGCTGTATGGTTTTGAAAGTCCCTAATCAACCTGTGGTACTTCAGAGCAGGAATTCAGAAAGGATACTTGACAATAGACAAGAACACTATGCTGGTGATTGAATTTCATCAGAAGCAGAATCCATTCATGCCAGAGTTTGGCAATGTTGGAAGCTGGTAATTTGTACTCAAGCACCTGGGAAGAAAAAGTCGTTAAATGAAGATGAGTCTCATTTAATGAGGATGATTGGGTAAAATCAGAAGACATCAAAATATTTCTTGGGATTAACTCACAGGTTTGAATCTTGACTCTACATGTTGATAATTTGGATATCGTAGAATACTTTTCAGGATTTCCGATGTGTCTCAACAGACACATTTTTCTCCTACCACCCATATTTGGGCTGCTATCCTCACTAGCTGCCTCTAACCTGATCTTCCTATCTCCAAGCGACAGGGACGTTTCAAACCATGAATAACAATTATACATATTTGGTGTGAATCCTAAAGTTTAGTTGGCATAAGCCTAGATGCATAGTTGGCTACAAATGGCGGCGAAGGATACAAACGATGTCTTTGCACTTGGTTAGGCCTAAGATAATTAAAAAGTGAGAAGCAAGATGTTAAGCATTAACCGAATTTATATCAAAATTCATAATCATTTTGAACTGACTTGAGAAACAGATTTTTATTTCCCTGTATGTGAAAGATTTATCTCTAAAGAGTAGCAAAATTAATGCAAATTAACATAATTAACATTGATTAAAAAATTGAGTTCTATGGACGAACAGTCTCACATATCTTTTTTTTTTTTTTGAGACAGAGCCTCAAGCTGTGACCCTGGATAGAGTGCTGTGGCATCACAGCTCACAGCAACCTCCAATTCCTGGGCTCAAGCGAGTCTCTTGCCTCCGCCTCCCAAGTAGCTGGGACTACAGGTGCCTGCCGCAATGCCCGGCCATTTTTTGGTTGCAGCTGTCGTTGTTTGGTGGGCCCCGGGCTGGATTCGAACCCGCCAGCTTAGGTGTATGTGGCTGGCACCTTAGCCTGTTGAGCCACAGGCGCCGAGCCTGTCTCACATATCTTAATGACAAAGAAGCTGTTTAAGGCATTCTTATTATACATACTATCCTGGTTAAGAAGTAAGGATTCCCCCACTCAAATTTTGACAACGTTATGTAGTTGGCAACAAATATACTACACACAATCTAGAAACTCAGAGAATTAGACATAAATGTAAATGGCAAAAGTTAGAAATCTAGAAAACATTAGATTTTCAGAGCTATGAAGGTCATTTTACTGGTATCTAATAAATATTTCTTAGCACCTATATGCAAGGCACAAAAGGGGTGGGGTAAAAAACCTCATGAATCTGACCAACTTGTGAAGGACTCATTATAGGCAAAATGAATGAATGGTCAGGGCAGCAGCTCCCTAAATGAGAGCTACCTAACCAGGAGACATCATAAAGTGCTGGCTGAGGGATATTAGCCATTCTGGAAGGCCATTTAAGTCCAGTAAGAACAAACCATTTCAGGTATTACCTCTTCCAGTTAACACTCTCATGACCTCCTATTAAATAACCTATTTCCCAATCTCTTTCTAGAATACAGAAGATAATTCTTCTCAACCAGACGGTATTTTCTAACACCTGATGATGTGCAGTGGCAATAAAGCCCCAGCCCACAAATTCTATAACTAGTAAGGGCTCCAGGGTGGCTTCAGTTCAGTGATGCATGTGCACTAAATTTGACATGTATGCATGGGTCACTGTGACAGAATTTTTTTCCCTACATGGCTTCTCTGATGTTGAACAAGGTATGATGTTCGTGTGAAGCCTTTTCCACATGTGTTACACTGATAAGGTTTTTCACCAGTGTGGATTTTTTGATGTTCAAGAAGGCTTCTGTTCTGAGTGAAACTTCTTTCACACTCATTACATTTATAGGACACGGGAGCTTCAACATTTTCCCACTGGCTTTCCATCCTATCCCGACTTTCCCAAGCCTCTCCATGCTCAGGATTCTGAACATTTTTATTGCCATGGATCCTCTGATGTCTCAGGAGATGTGAATTCCGCCTAAAGGCTTTGCCACACATGTTACACTGGTATGGCTTCTCCCCGGTGTGAATTTTGTGATGTTCAAGGAGGCTGCAGCTCTGGCTGAAAGTCTTCCCACAGTCATCACACTCATAAGGCTTCTCCCCTGTGTGGGTTCTCTGGTGTTTGATAAGGTTGGAGCTGTGACTGAAGACCTTACCACATTCTTCACACTCATATGGCTTCTCACCAGTGTGGACTCTCTGATGAATGACGAGGGCAGAGCTCCCGATGAAGGTCTTCCCACAGTCCTCACATTCATAGGGTTTCTCTCCAGTGTGAATTCGCATGTGTTTAGTCAGGCCCGAAGTCTGAGCAAAACTCTTTCCACATTCATGGCAATAATGTCGCCTCCCCGCTGTGGCAGTTTTCTGCTTTCTTTGCAGCTTGCCCTCCTGTTCACCAGCTTCAATGTATGTAGGAATCCCGACAGTGTCTTTACTCAGGTGGCACAGTATTTGTCCAGGCTGTTTTTCTGGAAGCTTCTCAGCTGGAGGTAAGTCCCTGATCTTAGTCTGTATCTCACCACCTGAAACAACAAATGGCCAGCAATTGTCAGTTATGTCCTGCCTTAGGAGAAGTTAGGTGCTAAAGGGGCTGAGCAGAAGACAACAGGAAACAGAGCAAGTGAAGGATTTCTGAAGCAGTCTGCAAGAAACAGTGAAAGCAGAGATTCAGAAATTGGTCCTCAGTCAATGATATAGGCATTTATCTCTAACTGTGCTCTAGGCAGAGGCAGAGTCCCCAAATAGAAGTGGCTTCAGTGCTGGAAGGTCTGGGCTAGAGCCCCTACTGTGTCGCCAACAGGCAAGTCAGGCTGTCTTTTGTGCCTCTGCACCCTCATCTTTGAGGACAGGGTCCATAGTCAAGGTCTACGGTCATTCTAATTCCCACATTCTGACTCTATAGCCCATTTCCTGAAGAGGCCTCTCAGCTTTCCTCAACTGTCAGGGCCAGGAACAGGAGGGGAGAGGAGGAAATCAACATTTACTGAGCATCTATTATGACTCAGACCTGGACTAGGGCTGTGGCTGCTTCATCTCGCTTTACTTGACTAGCACACTGGCAGGGCAGAGAAGAAAGCAAGGCCAGAAGGGGTAAGGAACCAGTTATAATAGTACTAGGCTGTCAGAAATGATGACTCTAAATCCAAACAAAATGGGGCCCAATAGTTCCAATACACAAAGAATGCTAAGAAACCTTAAGAGAAATTATTGCCTGTCAGTCTTACCCAGAGATGAATCCTGCTGTGTCCAACCAGGAGAGAGGGTCAGGGCCACGTCTTCCATTTTCAACATCCCCTAAAACAATAAATAATTCTATCCTTTTGCCCAAAATCACCCTCAAAACTGGGTGCATACAAAAAAGGAACATTCCTTGTACAGTGACGCTTTATAAAACAGCAAGTGTGGCCCACCCACACCTACTTATCATGTTTTTAATAATATCTTTATAAAACAGACTGCCAAAGGAAAGAAATATGACATACATTAGTATGAGTACTTTCATATAAATACCTAAATAGTCCAGAAAATGAAAAGGTTGGAAAACAGGGCCAATGTAGCAAAAGGAATGAAGCTATAGTCAAACTTTCTAAAAGATTTGTTCTGTGCTTTGGCAAAGTGGAGTTGGGGGCTCATTTACATTACAGATTTTAAAATATAGTGAATTTAGAACAAGGCGAGAAAAATCAGGAATAAAATGATGCTACAGAGCCTCAAACACTGAGAGCTTCAAGCAGGACACGAAGGACTGAGTAAGAAATTAAAATCTAGGTTAGATAAAGATTTTTCAAATTATAAGTAACTTCAGATTAAAAGGACATTCCTTATCTCAAGTATAAGTTTTTTGAGGCCAGGTCTTTATATCCCTCATCAATAGCAGGATTCATTATATTATTAAAAAAAAACACCCATCATCCCATCTCCAGTTTGCATTTGCTGAATTGCCTGTTGAAGAAAATCACGTTGATGAAGGGGCTGGTCAAAGAGACGGGATAGGAAACATCCTAAAAGCACAGAGCACTCTCCAAGGTGGTAGCGACATAGGAAACCCCTCTTAGGTGGGTACTGAATGAAGGCAATGATAAACAACCTTGGGACAAATGAAAAAAGCCAGATCCAATGTGAACCTAGGATGGGAGTGAAGAAGAACTGAAGAGAGAGGGACCCAATGAGTAGGCCAACAGTAGTGAAGAGTGTGGGGCAATGGGAGAGGGAGAGGAACTCCAGCTCACCTGGGATTCTGGGGTGAGCCTGGAAGCCACCACTGCTTCTTCTCTGTAGCAACCCCTCTGGGCAAGCCCAGAAACCTGGAGAACTAAGAAGGAAAGAAGCTCTGGATGAGATCCAAACTGGCATTCAGCCTCCTTGCCTTGTAGAATCCAAGGTCAAAAACTGGGTTAGTAAATTCTTGCCAAGAAGTTTGTATACAGTGTGTTCCTTTCCAAAATGCCTGATTCCTAATAGCTCCAATCCTAGGGCCTAATGAAATCTGGTGTGATCCTTAGATATAAAAAAACCATGCATAGAATCCTCGGTAGGACTGGTAAAATGAAAGTAATATAAAAATAAAAGAAAGTTTTCCAGTTGTAGATCTTTTAATCTTGCATTTTACTGGGATGTAGGGAGTGGAGAGGTACTTTTGGTTAAAATGTTTTTGGTAGTTATTGGACTGCTCTTCAAAAAGAAAAACTAAGGGGAGCCATAGGTTGGGTTCATAAAGGAGGAATTGGGAGTCTGCCTATACAGAATTTGCTCAGATTTAAGACAAAAGCAGAGAGGGGAATCTCAGTTTTCCCTTTAAGAAATTGGCTTTTCAATAAAAGAAAATTGACTTTTTCAATAAAAAAAAGAAAAACACTGATCTTTCAAAGGGCAAAAAACAAGTTGGTTTAGACTGTGACATGGATAGCGTGTGCAAGCATCATATGTCTTGGGAATTTGCCCATATGTCTAAAGTAAATAAGGAACAACTTGGAGTACACAGTAGTTTCCCCATGAGTAATTTTTACCCTGTTCTAGTTTACAGACTTTATTGGGCTTAGATGATTTATACTCTTTAATTCACAGCTGTCCTACCATCTCTAGAATGTTCTGGCTGGCTTTACAAATTCTGCCTTATTTTCTTCCTAACTTTCTACTATCTAAAATTGTATTATTAATTCATTTGCCATCTTCCTTGTGCAAACATAAGCTTTATCAGAGTAATAATTCTATCTTACTGATGGCTGTATCCTCAGTGCCTATAATACTGGCTACCACAGATGAGGTTTCCATAAATAGATATTAAAGGAGATCATCATGTTGTTAAAAATACCAATTTTTTCCAGACACCAATTTTAATAAAGTCTGATTTACTATGTCCTAGTTTGGTTAGGAAGGTTTTTCACCATTATTTGAAATTTCCCTTTTAACCTCAGTTGTACACTAGACTTGATCTGTGATGAGCATATAAAGTAACTGCAGATGGACCTGTCTTTCAGGTAATCCTTAAATGAAATTAGATGAAGACTGTGAATTCATACAGCCCAGTGGATAATACTCACCTCTGTCTTGTAAGGGCTGAGATCCCAGAGATTCATGCTTGAGCAGAGCTTTCATTGGCTGGAATTGGCTACTTTGAGGCCCCTGAGCTGTTGTCAACAGTGCTACCTTGCAACAAAGCAGTTCTTGCCTCTGGTCACCACCTGGGACCTAGAAATCATTCATTTATTTTTATTATCTACAAACATTTTTATCATGTTTTCCATGTGTGAGTACTTTCTATTTTACAGGTACTCTTTATCCATGAGATTTATGTATATTAGCTCAAACACAGACAACTACCCTATGAGCTATTAATTTATATTTTTGTGATAGAGAAAAATAGAAAGTTTAAGCAGCTTGCCCACATCAGCCAGCTAGTAAGTGCCAATGCTAGGGTGAGAGCTGAGTCAAAATGATTCCAGAGCCCATGTTCTTAACTACTGCTCTGTTTCCTCAGATATAATTTGTACTTTTATTTTATTTTATTTTATTTTGAGACAGAGCCTCAAGCTGTCACCCTTGGTAGAGTGCCGTGGCATCACAGCTCACAGCAACCTCCAATTCCTGGGCTCAAGCGCGTCTCCTGCCTCTGCCTCCCAGGTAGCTGGGACCACAGGCACCTGCCACAACGCTGGGCCATTTTTTGGTTGCAGCCATCATTGTTGTTTGGCAGGCTGGGGCTGGATTCAAACCTGCCAGCTCAGGTGTACGTGGCTGGTGCCTTAGGCTGTTGAGCCACAGGCGCCGAGCCAATTTGTGCTTTTATGATAACCCTTTGGAAACTGGTGCTAAGTGCTCAAAGAACATTAATACCTTTGCTCATCTTAAAAATGAAGATAATAACTTCTTATTTACTGATTGGAAAGACCAGTAAATAAGATCACAGCATGTGAAATCACCTAACACAGAGCCTGGCACATGGTATGTGTAAAGGTTTCCTTCTAGACATTTATAGGCAGTCCCTGGGTTATGAATGACATAGGTTCTGTAGGTTTGTTCTTAAATTGAATTTGTATGTAAGTTGGAACAGTTACATTTACCTATTATCTTTAATAGCCTCTGCTTGTAACTGTAAGTTGTCCCTCAGTGGGATGTTTGTAACTCGGAGACTGCCTGGATAGTGCAATTACAGTTTTCAAGTTACTTTCTCACATGCAGCTCAGAATTTCCTACATCTTTTATAGATAATGAAGCTAAGAGATTTGCAATGACTTTTCACTGTTACATGGCTCAGATGCCATAGATCCAAGTTCAGAACCTTGGTTTCCTGGCCACTGGTTAGAAGACTCTGGTCACATGTCTTCTGAAGGTATGTGCACAAGGACAGAAGATGATGCAAACTGGAAACAGTCTCATAAAACAGGGAAGACAGAGGTAAAAAGCAACTCATTTTCTACCAGAGCTTCATAACCAGTGGTCCATGGATTTGAATAGGAAAAAACTATTTTTATTTTTACTGGCCTTTAAGAGAAATTCAGCATTTCCTTCCATTATGAATGGAAGCAACAACCAATGTGGTGCAAGTGGCACCCAGGACTCTGTCACCAATAGAAACTGCAGATGTTTTCACATCACATTACAACCAGGTAAATATAGTCAAAGTCATTCATGCTTATCACCTCTTTGAAATTGCCAGTTATTAGCCCTGTCCCCGGGTCTCACTATTTAGTGCACTAATTTAAAAAAGCACATATATAATTTTATCACGTTGGTTTAATACTTTGCTAACTATATTTCAATATAATTGAGTTTTTTGGTAATCCTTTCCATTTTTCTTTATGTATTTAAAAACAAAAATAGTATTATGAGAAGAAGCCCAGTGACTTCACCTTGCTGCCACAGAGGTTTACCAGTACAAAAAGAGATCAAGAACTGCTGGATCTTAAAGGAATGCCCCTCATTTTGATCCTGAGATTTCCAGAAGAAACAGACCACAGCTCTCAGATACTAAACCTGTTCTACCTGCGCCATCGGTTCATCCAGCTGCTTCTCCAAATACTCCAACAGCAGCACCACCTCCTCCCCACTCTCCGGATGCTGCTCCCGCAACCAGCTCTGCAGGTCCCCCGGCAGGATGGTCAGGAACTGCTCCAGCACCAGCAGCTCCAGGATCTGCTCCTTGCTGTGCATCTCAGGCCGCAGCCACTGTTGGCAGAGCTCTCTGAGCCGGCTCAGTGCCTCGCGGGGTCCCGGAGCCTCCAAGTACCGGAAGCCTCGGAAGCGCTGGCGGGAACACTCCGAGCTCAGAGCGGGGCTACCGGGTGAGCTTGCAGCGGAGGCTTCTTCCTTTTCCACCTTTACCATCAAGAGCCCCGTCTGCTCCTCCACAGACTGGGCGTCCGGGGCTGCATCTTTTCTCAGTTCTCTAGCCATCCTAAGCCAAGGCCGTATTCAGGCCTCACTCTAGTTGTGACTTGTATATTTCCAAAGGATTCTTGAAAGGTGGGAAATCGCTATTTGACAGAAAAATTGCAAGTGTTCCCCTCCTCTCATGCCAGTGTGGCACAGCTGCACAAATCTTTTACCGTCCGCACCTTTGCAGCATCCTCTTTTGCACCCCACTCTTAGTCCCAAGAGTATCCTCAAAGGATGTCCTGGAGGTGAAAGTGATCCCTCCTCAGACACTGGAGAAAAGTTGAGGCTGAGGCACAGGAAGCCTCGATGGGAACCAAAGCCACTTCCTGGGCTCTCTAGGAAGCTTCTCTCGGTGGTTGTCCCCAGTTTAACCCGTTAGGAACCCTGTCCTTACTTCTACTCAAGGGAAGGCGTTATGGGAAGAAGAAAGAAAAGATCACAGTCTCCGCCTAGCTCATGAGCAACAGAACTAAATAGTTAAATCTAGTAAGGATGCTGCTGTAACCTTCAATTCTTTCTGATGTAAAGCCTACCTAAAAAGCTGGCATAAAAATGACACTAAAATTCAGTTGGAAAGCATGGATTCCCCAGGGCCCTTAGAAATCTGAAAGGATGTCTCTCTCAGAAACATCAAACATATCACTAGCCCGGAGAGAGTAGTTGCTGCCCTCCCCCCATTTGCCACTTTCTTTTCTCCTCAAGGTCAAACTACTTGAAAGAAAGCTCTCCCCACCTAACTCTAGTCCTCTTCTCACACAAATCCTTAACATCTTGTAGTCAGTCACTTGCTAGCATAGCCAATGTGATTGTTCCTGCAAAAATAACCAGAGATTCCTTCTCTCCTGGCTGTCAGCTTACCACTTTCAATTTTCCATGGCCTTTTCTCAGGCAACCAGGCTTATGTTGCTCTCCACTTCCAGAAACACTCTAGTTCCTGATTTCAGGGACCCCACTTTACCCTAATTTCTTCCTTTCTGTTTCTCCCCAGCCAACATTCCCAGTCTAGCATAGTGGTTAGACCACGGGTAATCTTGGCTTTATCACTAACTAACTGGGGATCTTGATAAATTATTTAATCTTCCTATGCTGACTTTCCCAAACTATATGTGAGGAAATAGATAGGGACGTTGTGGGTGCTAGTAGGGATTATACAATAATTGTGAGCACTATTGTGTAAGGTTCTTAGAACAATGCCTAACATGATCTGGGACTACCCTATTATAGAAGAAAGCCTAGAGATTTCTTTGCACCAAATAGTACTAGATGTCAAGCTGTAAGTGACTGAAAGTTATTTGGCTGAAGTATCAGTCAGTAAACCCTTTTCTACCCAGTTTAGTAGGTTAAATAGAGGAAAAAAATACCATGTCAGTACCTTGCTGAGTGTTTATTCCTCAGCCTATTCCTCTACCATTTAATAGATAACAAGAGAAGGGAGAGAACTTAAGAAAATGAGTGATCCAAAAGGCTGTTGGAAATGAAAACAACTACGAAGTACTTTTCCTCTTGATGAGTTGCCACAAGAGGTACAGGGTACTGTCCACAAAGTATTGTTAGCAATATTAGTGAACCTGAATTTAATTGTTTCTAGAGCCTAACATTTATGTACAAGTGATATATAGAAACAAGTTAAGTTAGCAGTTTTCAAACTCTGTGTCACATTAGAATCATTGCGGAGCTTTTAAAACATCCTGATATTTTAAAAATGTTTAAAGTCAGAATGTTACAGGATGTGACTTGGGGATAAATAACTTTTAAAATTTCTTAGATTTCAATATGCATCTGAGTTTGAGAATTAAGGAATTAAATGATACTTAAGAAAAGCAATCAGCCAAATCGATAATGTGGGACATTCTGTAAGACAGAAGACCAAAGTTCTTCAATACATAATAGTATGTAAAAAATGCAAGAAAGAAAGGAGAACTTTCATAGATTAAAAGAGACTGAATAATGGCTGGTTGCAGGGCTGAAATCCTAGCAGTCTGGGAGGCCCAGGCAGGTTGATTGTCTGAGCTCATGAGTTCAAGATTAGCCTGAGAAAGAACAAGACCTCATCTCTAAAAATAGCTGGGCATTGTGGTAGGCACCTGTAGTCCCAGCTACTTGGGAGGCTGAGGCAAGAGAATTGCTTGAGCCAATGAGTTTGCAGTTGCTGTGAGCTATAATGCCACTGCACTCTACAGAGGGTGAAAAAGTGAGACTCTGTCTCTAAAAAATAAAAGAGATTGAATAGACTGAATATCAACCAAGTGCAACAGTAAACCTTGTTTGGACCCTGATCTGAATAAAACAACTGTAAAAAGACCTATTGGAAACAAGTGGGAAAACTGAAATACAATTATATTAAGGAATTACTGTGAATTTAGTTGTCATAATGATACCATGGTTATGTTTTCTAAAAGTCTTTATTAGAAATTCATACTGAAGTACTTGTCTTTGTTGAGTGAACTGATAAAATGTCTGGATTTGCTTTAAAATTCTCCACAAATAAAAACAAAGCAAATGGCACAAACATGAGAAGCATATAGGGGTTCAGTGTAATATTCTTTCTATACTTAGACATGTTTGACATATTTGAGAGTAATTTTCTTTTCAATTAAATGAAATCCTATCTTCCTTCATTCTTGAATAATCATTAGATAGGGCCAAAGAAGGTGGGAGAAGACGTGGCAGTGTAGCCCAGAGTGAGTTTGGGGCCTAGAAGAGTTAAGAGAGTGTCCACATGGGTGAGGGGAGAGAGCTATGGTAGGAAAATTGACACATACATTACTATCATCTAATAATATTTCACTGAGCCCTTTTCATTTTCACCAACCATATCATTGGAGGTCTGAGATCAAGAAGATGTGAGGAAATTGATTATATGGAGGAAGAATTGATCAAATAAACAATTATAGTCATTCCTTGATATTCTCAGGGAAATTGGTTCTACATCCCTCAAGGATACCAAAATCTGAGGATGCTCTAGTCTCTAACATAATGGCAGAGTATAGTTTTTACATATAAACTATGCCCCATATACTTTAAATCATATCTAAATGTACTTATAATACCTAATACAATGTTATGTATATGTTTGTTACACTATTGTTTTTTGTTTGTAATGTTTTTATTGTATTATTTTTATTTTTTTAAAAATATGTTTGATCTATGATTAGTGGAACCTATGGATATGAGGGGGTCGTTATATACTAAAGATGTTAGAAGCCAGGTTTCTCACTGTCAGAAAAGGGAGTTACAAACATGAAAAAGGCCAAAATGAATTCTGTAGTATTGGATTGGAATTAAAAGTGTTGGCCAGGAGGCCAGGAGAGTGTCTTATGCCTATAATCCTAGCAGAGACCAAGGCAGGAAGATGGTTTGAGCCCAGGAGTTCAAGACTGGCCTAGGAAACATAGCAAGACTCCGCCACTAAAAAATTAAAAAAAAAAAAATTAGCCAAGTGTGGTGGCATGAGCTTGTAGTCCCAGCTACTTGGAAGGCCAAGGCCAGAGAATCCCTTGGGCCCAGGAGTTTGAGCCTATAGTGAGCTATGATTGTGCCACTGCCCTTTAGTTTAGGCAACAGAGCCAGACCCTATCTCAAAAAAAAAAAAAAAAAGGTGTTAGCATGAACTTAAGTTTCTACTATGTATAGTTACTTATGGAAATAAATATAGATGTAGGTATGCAAGTGTATAAGTGTGTGTATAAATACATATGCACACACACTCCCAGGATCTCTGCTTGAGCCAGGTGTCTCTTAGAGACAAGACTCTCAAAAGCTGACAGATTTTCAGTATTGATTGGGGTACATATATATCAGTCCTCCACTATTAAAAATCTCTCTTACTTCTAAATTGGAGGATCTCTAATTCTTGCAGCAACTGAGTTTGAGCATCACAACAAACAGCACAAACTATTTGGGTGATGTTCTTCCTTCTTAAGAATATCTTGTTTCCCCAACCCTCCCACTACCACCTAAAAAAAATGTTCCTTACAAAGACAATTCATCAAAGTTCTTAACATCTAAAGAAATGGTAATAATAGCCAGTCCTGGCTGGGTGGTGGCTAATGTCTCCTAGCACTCTGGGAGGCCAAGTTGGGAGGATTGCTTGAGCTCAGGAATTACAGGTCATCCTGAGCAAGAGGGAGACACCATCTCTACTAAAAAGAAAAATTAGCTGGCACAGTGGTGTGCACCTATAGTCCCAGCTTCTCAGGAAGCTAAGGCTGGAGGTTAGTTTGAAGTTGCAGTGAGCTATGATGATGCTACTGCACTCTAGCCTAGGTGACTCTGATTTAAAAAAAAAAAAGAAAACTAACCAGTTATTAAGACCCTAAAGATAATGTGCCCATTATAAGAAGAAATAATAATAGTAATAACAGGACATCCTTTCAATATGTTTACTTTGGTCCAGGTACTATGTTAGGCACTTTACATATATCATTTAATTCTCACAACCTCATTATGAGTTAGGTGATGACATTATCCCAATTGACAAATGAGTAAAATGTAGCACAGAGAGGTTAGAGATTGGCCAAAAGGTACACAGACAGCAACTGACAGGACCTGAACCAGATGGGTTAACTCCAAAATCTGGCCTCTTGACAAGTAACACAACAGTAATTTTAAGAGCTTGATATAGATCTTGTCTCCAAGAACAACAAAGATTGAAAGGTTCCCATTTTTTAAGGACTGTGAGTATGATCCAAGAATCTCCAATTTCTTAACAACTTAAGGCAACCTAAAGAAGGGAACCTTGACCACAACTCTGCCTAAGATGAAGAGAACCCTCTAGTGAGCTTTTTGTAGAGACCATTACCCAAAGGCTTCCTAAGAAGGCAGAGTTTAGAAAATCGATAAAGGAGGACCCCCCAATACACTCAGGGACCCTAGGAACTACACCACTAGCTAGAGAAGAACTGAAGGAGGTATACCCCACACCTGGAAGCAAGGGCCCAACTGGCATCTCTCATTTACCACATACAAAGTGTGAAACTAGCAAACTACCTGCAAGGTAGGGCACAAAAGTCACTTCCAGGCCTCTCTAGACACCTCTGTGACAGAAATTCTGACATTTACTAGCTTTCCACCCTTGTCTTCTTTCCTCCTGTGTTACTTTTTTTTTTTTTTTTTTTTTTAAGACAGAGTCTTGCTCTGTCACCAAGGGGTAGAGTGTAGTGGCATTACTGCAGGTCACAGCAACCTCAGACTCCTGGTTTCAAGCAATCCCTTTGCCTCAGCCTCCTGAGTAGTTGGAACTACAGTGGGTGCCATGATGTTCGGCTAAATTTTCTATTTCTAGTAGAGAAATAGAAACAGTGTCTGGCTCTTGCTCAGGCTGGTCTCAAACTCCTGAGCTCAAGGGATCCTCCTATCTCAGCCTCCCAGATGCTAAGATTAAAGGTGTGAGCCACCATGCCCCACCCTCTGTTACCAGTAAAGAGGCTTTTTAAAAAATGTTTCTTTTAGCTATAGCAAAGGGAGAAAATCAAGTGCAGAGCTCTGTTTATGTTCTTGATAGATTTGTGTTGGGATAACAAAGTATTAACAAGACTTTATATTTTCTTGGATCTTCTATATTTGAAAAGAAACCCAGAAAAGATACATAAAACTAGTAAGTGTCACGACCCCTTTGGCCCTGGAGGAACCAGGCGTGACACGGATTGAAGTACAAGCTTGCAAGAGGAGGGCTAACTAACTTTAAGTGCAGGGTAGTCCCGAGCAACCTCCGCAGTAGCCTTTTATTGAGGCTGTAACAGACTGGTGAGGGAAGATTTGGATAATGCTTGCATGCTTAGGGATTGCCACCGGCTGGCGTTTACTCTCTGCGACTAACACCTGCGTTTGAGTTGCCCGAGGGTCCACCCCCAAACTGCAAATCATCTAGCTCAGAGGCGATCGGGCTCTGAGTGTTCTCTGCAAATAAGGGTGGTTATCTATAAGGGTTAGAAACTGGATAGACAAAGGGATATAAGTAAGAGAAAGAATGATTACTGCATGCGTTTTAACATACTTATTTTGAGTTAATTAAAACATTCAACAGAAACAAATAACTATGCTTTAAAAGATATGTTGGGCTGGATGCCTGTAGCTCAATGGTTACAGCGCCGGCCCTGTGCACTGGGGCTGGCGGGTTTGAACCTGGCCCAGGCCTCCTAAACAAAACAAACAAGCAAACAAAAAAAGATATGTTGCATTTTTTACACAGAAAACCCAAAACAGAAAATCAACAAATTGGACTTCAGATAAATTTTGCAAAATATTCTATCCAACGACTGTAGAATATACTTTCTTCTCCTCAGTGAATGGAATATTCTCCAAGATAGATAATATGGGCCACAAAATAAATCTCAATAAATGGTTAGGAAGTGAAATATATCAAGTATCTTATCATCACAGCAGAATAAAACTAGAAACTAAAACAAAGAACTTGGGCTGGGTATGGTGGCTCATGCCTGTAATTCTAGCACTCTGAGAGGCTCAGGTAGGTGGTTACTTGAGCTCAGGAGTAGGAGACCAGCCTGAGCAAGAGCAAGACCCCATCTCTAAAAAAAAACAAAAAAACAAACAAACTAGCTGGGCATTGTGGCCGGTGCCTATAGTCCCAGCTAGTCGGGAGGCTGAGGTAAGAGGATTGCTTCAGTCCAAGAGTTTGAGGCTGCTGTGAGCTATGATGCCACAGCACTCTACTGAGGGCAACAAAGTGACACTCTGTCTAAAAAACAAAACAAAATAAACATACAAAAAAAACCTAAGATGGACTCTTGAAACTATACATAAAAATTAACCTGGGCAGCTCCTGTGGCTCAAGGAGTAGGGCACCGGCCCCATATACTGGAGGTGGCGGGTTTAAACCCGGCCCCCAGCCCAAAACTGCAACAACAACAAAAAAATTAAACAACCTCCTCTTGAATGATCTTTGGGTTAATGATGAAATTAAGATGGAAATTAAAAAAATTATGATATAGGCTCAGTGCCCATAGTACAGTGGTTATGGTGCCAGCCACATGCACTGAGGCAGGCGGGTTCGAGCCTGGCCCAGGCCAGCTAAACAACAATGACAACTGCAACAAAAACATAGCCAGACGTTGTGATGGGCACCTGTATTCCCAGGGAAGGCTGGGGGAGAGAATCGCTCAAGCCCAAGAATTGGAGGTTGCTGTTAGCTATGAGCCCATGGCACTCTACTAAGGGCAGCAGAGTAAGACTCTGTCTCAAGGAAAAAAAAAATTATGAGATAAATGAAAAGGAAGACATATACAACACACCACACACTGGCATACAGAAAATCAGTATTAAGAGAGAAGTTCATAGTGTTAAATACAGACATCAAAAAAATAGCAAAATCAAAAATTAACAACCTAATGTTTTACTTCAAGTAAACAGAAAAACAAGAAGGAACCAAACCCAAGCTAGCAGAAGAAAAGAAATAACAAAGATCAGAGCAGAACTAAACAAAATTAAAATCAAAAAATACTGGGCTTGGGCGGTGCCTGTGGCTCATCAAGTAGGGCACCGGCCCCATATACCGAGGGTGGCAGGTTCAAACCCAGCCCAGGCCAAACTGCAACAAAAAATAGCTGGGCGGTGTGGCGGGAGCCTGTAGTCCTGGCTACTCGGGAGGCTGAGGCAAGAGAATCGCCTAAGTCCAGGAGTTGGAGGTTGCTGTGAGCTGTGATGCCACAGCACTCTACTGAGGGCAACAAAGTGAGACTCTTTCTCTAACAAAAAAAAAAAAAATACTGGACCAGGTGCAGTGGCTCATGCCTGTAATGTGAGCACTCTGGAAGGCCAGGTAGGCAGACTGCTTGAGCTCAGTTCAAAGACCAGCCTGAGCAAGAGCGACCCTGCCTCTACTAAAAATAGGAAAACTATCCAGGTGTCATGGTGGGCACCTGTAGTCCCAGCTTCTCGGGAGGTTGGGGCAACAAAATTGCTTGAGCCCAGGAGTTTGAGGTTGCTGTGATCTATGACTCCATGGCATTCTACCCAGGGCAACAGAGTGAGACTCTGTCTCAAAAAATAATAAAATGAAATAAAAGAATTTTAAAAATAAACAAAAAGCTTTTTGTTTGTTGGGAGGTTGGGCTTTCGGGGGGGGCTGAGTTAATACTTTGCATGAAATATTTTATCTTATAACAGTGAAATTGCTTTCTCTTTTGTCTTGTGATTTTTTTTTGAGGTGAAATTTAAGTTTTTGTGTGAGTAGTACTATTATATCTATCTTGAGTGTCTTGCTTGTACTGTATCACATCATACCTTTGTTTAATTCTTAATAAACTGTTCACTTGTT
>CAUYRH010002318.1:0-16444 GCA_963574655.1 Perodicticus potto
GTGAATACCTGTTCGAAGGCCTTGATTTATTTTTATTTATTATTATTATTATTATTATTTTTTTTTTTTTTTTGCAGTTTTTGGCCAAGGCTGGGTTTGAACCCACCACCTCCAGCATAGAGGGGCCTGCGCTCTACCCCTTTGAGCTACAGGCACTGCCCCTCGCCTTACTTTCTTTAGCGAACTGTCTGGGAGCCACACGCTGCTTATTCAACATGCATTGTTTGATCTGCCTCAGAGCCTTTGCTTTTGCTTTGCTTTTCTGCAAATTGTTTAGGTCTTTACTATAATATTTCTTCCTCTGAGATGCCTCCCCAGCCACTGCTACCTGGTGGTGCTTCCCATGAGCTCTCTCCCATTGCCTCAGTTTATATTTTTTCACTGATTACTACTGGACCCTGAATGTTTTGGATGATACTTCTGCAACCCACTATTGAAATGTAAGCTCAGCCAGGGAGGGTACTTTATTATTCTCCTTTCCTACTGTATTCTCAGAAAAGGAAAAAAAATACAGTATCTGATACTTTATGAGCACTCTGTAGTGAATTGAATGCATACATATAACTCTAAATAAATAAATAATTCTAAAGCTTTTTCTTGCCTATTTAGTTAACTATTAGTTTTTCTTAACTATTTAGTTAGCAAAAGTGAAGGGTCAAAACTAATTTTTTGCCCTCTAAATGCAAGGGATTTTCAAGCTACAAATAGCCATGTTCAGCCACCTGTTTTTATTTAAAAAAAAAAAAAATTGTTGGAACACAGCTCTGACCATCTATTTTTGTAATATCAATGTCTGCTTTTGTGAAACAACAGTAGAACTAAGGAGTGGCAACAGAGTTTATATGGTCTGCAAATCCAAATTATTCTCTGGCTTTTAGAGAAAAAGTTTGCCTAGTCTGTTGTAGAGCAGTTACTACTTGAGAATATAAGAACGAATTATCTGGCAGGTAAAATCAGTTCAGAATCATCTACATTAACAAAACAAACAAAAAAAGGAAACCAACTGAAAAAAACCCTTTAATCTTCCTTTTAAGCAAAGAATTCTCTCCGGTGTCTGCCTTTATTTTTTATTTATTTTTTTTTTTATTGAGTCATAGCTGTGTATAATTATTCAGTCAAGGAGTACAGTGTGTGGGCTTCACATACAATTGGAGATATTTTCATCAACCTGATTAATAACATTCATGATATTTTCTCATTTACTATGTGAAAACAATTTTGATCTGTATTTAGGTGGCGCCTGTGGCTCAAGGAGTAGGGCGCCAGCCCCATATGCTAGAGGTGTGGGTTCAAACCTGGCCCCGGCCAAAAATCTGAGGAAAAAAAAAAAAAAAAGTTCTTAACTCAGGTGTCTGCCTTTAAATGAACAAAAAATACATACGCCTCTTTACAATGCTTAGGATGAATCAATTAGATGCTGCAATGCCAGAGGCAGCCTCTAGGGAAAGTTCTGCTATGAAACTTATGTTTGTAAAGATAAGAAAAGGAATCTTAAGCTGGTGAGTAGCCTGCCTGTCATTATACAGCTAAGTGCTGAGACATGAATACGCCAGAGATTGATTGGAAATGAAAGCTGTCCCCCTAAAATGAAAGTAATTAGGCTCTGTGCTAATTTTTTCTTTTGATAGTATAATTTTAAGTCAACTTTAACAAAAACATGTAAGATCCTGTGTACATATATCACTCTCAAATTACTATCCATTTCTTCAACTTTAAAAATGCATTTCATCTTAGAATGTTTCTAAAGGCAGTGTATGATTTATCATTAATCTGTATGTTAAATCAAGTATTTTCCTCAGGAGGGGAAAAAAATTGAGACTCAACTAATAATGTGCCCTAAAATTGATGGTATCATAAAATTAAAGCAATATAGCACCTTGATGAAACCATTTAGCTGTAAGAAAATGCTGGCATTACCTGCTTGTGTAATACCCAGCAGTTCAATTCCTCTCCTGAACTGTTATAAATTTTTCCTCCGAGAGTAATTGGATGTCCGCTTCTAAGTGTCTCAAACTATAAGTCTAGAGAAAAGGACTCAAAATCAATTCATGTCTTTATCCTTAGGTAGAATATAAAGCAATGTGATACAAATGAATATTAAGGAGAGCAAGATCCGTATTTGGAAGCATAGACATGGATCAAACATGGTTGAGATCATGTCCTAATAAGAAAAATAATCATAATACTAATGCAGATTGTGCCTACTCTGTGCCAGGTCACGGACTTTCTGCTTTGTAGGTGTCTGTGAAATCAGCAAAGAGGGAATGATGGAAATGACAATTCAGGAATAAAAATATTGCTTCCTTTTAAGTAAAGCTATATTATTTGGGACTAATTCTTCCACCCTTAAATTGGTTTCATCCATCATTTAAGAGCCTAAACTGATCTCAGGAAAAATCTGTCTCATCCATGAGAGATTGCACAGCTTCCCACAGTGGCACAGCTGTGATTCATTACCGGGTGCATTGGCCGTGGTTAATGCGGACCTCTGCTCCTCATTTCCTTGCTGAGTAGCATTTGAGTTGTTGCACCCATGACCACCATCTTTTGGCACTAGGGAACATCTTTCTGATATACTTAGCAAGAGCTCTAATTATTATATGACACCAGAAAAACAGTTAGGCCTCAGGCAGTGCCCAGTACAAGGTTTCCTTGTAGCATAAAATGGTTTAAAAGACCAATGGTCTACCTGCCATCTTTATGATATGCAATTGGCTAAATGAATTCATTCCAGACTCCATATGTGGCAGCATCAAGATTCCAGTCTCGTATTTCTTCAAAACAGCAAGTGCACTTTATCACACCCTTCACGATTCCAATAAACATGATTTCTCCTCCTTCTGCTATCACAGACACAAACCTCTCCAATGAGAAAGTGACTCAAACGCTGGATAAGAAAAGTGTTGTTCTGTGTTTCCCCAAGTTTGTTCATGCTATCAAGCTCTATCTTTGTTCCGAATATCGCGGTGCTTATGCCAACAATTCTCGTTTGGACCATTTTGCGTCTTACTGTAATAAATGACAAAGAAATTGAATGCAAAGAGGGATTGCTTAGGAAAATAATGCTGGCAGATTGAATTTCAGGGTAATGCTATTATTTTTGCAAGCCACAGTTCTCTGATCTACCAAGATTTGCCTTTCTTTGCCTATGCAGGGAAGGATTACGGCTGACAAATTGTAGCTCCTTTTCAAAATATTTACTTTCTTCTTTCAAGGTTTCCTCATGAAACCTTTGAAGCTCACAAATAAATGCTGTGAGCAAAGAGTAGCAGAGCAGCTGGGCCAACTAAATGTAATTACACATTAATTTGCATGCAACTTGAGAGAGGGGAGGATGTGTAAATAGATTCTTATGTCTACTGGCCATTACGGTTTCTTCTTTTCTTGTCTTTTCTTTTTACTTTTTTAAAAACATGGCAAATAAAGTACAATGTTCCCAGACTTACCTGTAAAGCCGGAGGGGTTTAGAATGTTGGTTAACTGTTTGCTAACCTTTCTATTTTGGTTTTCGGTTTTTGTTCATCTTTCCTGTCTTATCATTGACTCTCCAGCACCTGGTCCCACGTCTGCCATATTGGATTTGGCTTCCCACCCCCAGACTCCCCCAAAAAAGAACGAGGAGAAATTATTCTTGGTTAAAAATGGAAAGAGAGGTGCGGCATACCCTGCATTCTTAATAAGCAATGCCCTCCTCCATCTCTGGAGCCATATTTATTATCTAGTATTTCTTTTTGTTGTTGTTTTTTGTAGAGACAGAGTCTCACTTTATTGCCCTCGGTAGAGTGTCATGACGTCACAGCTCACAGCAACCTCCAACTCCTGGGGTTAGGCGATTCTCTTGCCTCAGCCTCCCGAGTAGCTAGGACTACAGGCGCCCACCCCAACACCTGGCAATATCCAGTATTTCGTAAGAAGAGATAGACTTCATGCTTTCCAGAAGGATTGACAGAGGTCAGGAATCAGAATACTCCTAGATTGTTTAGTAGCATTTACTTAGCAAAAGAAGTAATAACAGAGAGGGCATAGTGGCTCACGCCTGTAATCCTAGCCCTCTTGGAGGCCAAGGTGAGGAAGGATCCCTTGAGCTCAGAAGTTCAAGACCAGCATGGGCAAGAGTGAGACCCCCATCTCTACTAAAAATAGAAAAATTAGTCAGGCATCATGGCAGGCACTTGTAGTCCCAGCTACTTGGGAGGCTGAGGCAGGAGGACCACTTGAGCCCTAGAAGCTGGAGTTGCGGTGAGCTACCCTGAGACCACAGCACTCTAGCCTAGGTGACAGATTAAGACTCTTTTTCAAAAAAAGGAAAAGAAAAGAATAACAATATGAAAGTAATAAGAATAATTCAAGATCCCTTCCCCTGACATGTCCTCTTACTGGGAGAATTTCAGTTTTAGAATGAGCAAAATTAATATTCAGGACAGTGAGAAGACCAAAGCCATCAACAATCCATCTGAAAGTTTGGGGTCTCTATTCTCACATTTCTGAAGAATCCTGTTTCCTCCTAAAGATTACATGAGTTTTTTGTTTTTTTTGTTCCCAGTACTTAACTGCCGTATAAGGTATGGACTTAAACTACGAATTTGTAGACATTCAGGTACACCAGTGATCTGATGGATGAACATTGGTACAGCTGAGGACATAAAGTGCAAAACAATGTACATTTTATAAATAAAAGGGAAAGCAAAATCGCTGAATTTAATATCTTATTATTGGTAATTGATATAAATATTTTAGAAACCTGAGTCATTTCTAAAAGTACAAAGTAGAGATCATAATTTTTCTTTCTCAAGCAGCAAACTTTTTAACCACGGAGAATAAAAACGTTAAAGTAATTAAATTTCAGAAAAAAGCATTTTTATTTCACAGGACACATATTTGGGGGCTTTCCGTTCGTATATACTATCATGTGACCACATTATGTTGAAGAAATCACCACCCTTAGTGAACTATCATTGGACTTTTAAAGCATAGTAAGTTTAGTGCATAATTTTATCAAAATCGTTTTTATATTACTAATGATCAGAACTGATGCTAGAAAGAAAAGATCTTTTTCATGAAAATATGAACTCATAACAGGAGTGGAGTCTTAGAGACAAATTCTTAGCAATAATACATTTTATTGGGATTATATTTTCTGCCATTAGATACTTTCTCTTAAAGTTTAAAAGGGAGCAGGAGCTATTTGTAGATTTCAAAAAGTCTTATGGTAGAGCTGGGAAGGGGGTGAGAAGTTGGCAGAAAATGTGTTTGAAAATCTTCCATAGTCCAAGGCCTGGTCCTCCTCATCACATTAGAAAACACATTCTACGTGTATCTACCATATTATAATTATTAGCAATTGTTTATGAAGCACTTGGCCTGTATCAGGTACAATTCAACATGCTGTGTGTACATTATTATTCTCCTCCTTATAAAGCTCCATAGCATAATTATTATTCTCATTTTATCAATGAGGAAAGAGATTAGGGAACTTAGCAATTTTGCCTAAGCAAGCAGAACATGTAAGGTTTTATCCGGATTCAAATCCAGGCTTTTCCAACTCTGAAACTGGCTTCTCACCACTATTTGTTATGCCTTTTTAAAGCTTCGTGAGGGTCTACAATATGCCTCGCTCAAGATTCTGGTGATAAGGGAGATCTGACCTTTGGTTAGAGTTAGACTTTAAATAAATAATTACAGTAGCCATGGATGCATTAGCATTATGAAGGAAAAGTCCAGGATACCATCATGGGTAAGGAGAAGGTACTGGAAAATGACAGAAAGAAGTTCAAATACATATATGGAGTAGAGTGAGTTCACATATCAAGAAACTTTAGTTCAACTTAGTTTTAAAAATCATCATTTTAAAGTTAGTCTTTTCACAGCATATGTTTTGCTTCCTGGCTGCCAACTATGTGTCAGGTGCTTCTTGGTCTGTAAAGGTTTCTTCTTTTACTGTTACATTAACCGGAGGAACTGGCACCTATTGCCATTAGTGGTACTCTTAGACCCATTTGACAGAAGAAAAACTGAGGTTCAAAATGATTAAGTGACTTTCTTTAAGTTTACGAGATCGTCCAGGGGCTGTTGGGCCACCGCGCTCAGAAAGTGATTTTGTATTTGGCACCATTCATCTCAGGCCAGTCAGAATGTGAGTACAATGCCACCAGGATGTATCCAGCAAAAAAAGTACACAGTCTGCAAGCACAGAAAAAACCCCGGAGGAAGGAAAAGGAGGATTCTGGAGAATGAGAAATGAGGATCTAAGCCTCCGAATACCATAGGGAGTTAATGTAACCAGTTTGACCTCTAGCCAATGTGCTGCTGACAAGTCTTTCTCCCTATTCCAGGAATCCAAGCCCCATTGGATTTCCTACCCAGCTCCCTCTGCCCTAGCAGGGGACATGTATGCATACTTAAAATAAAACAAAATATTTTCAATAAGCTAGGCAGAAATCTCAAGGTGTATGAGGGAGTAGCTCTGACCCTCTGAGGTTACAAACCTTTGCAATGTGTCAGAGTCTCCTGAATGTTCTCTTGTCCTTAGTGAATCTCAGTGATCTGATTGTGTAGTTATGACCTCAGTCCTTAGAAAATTCATTTAAATTCCACTATCTGTAGTCACACATGGTCAGCTTCCTTGGAATTCCATATTTGCTTATTTTAGAATGAGCAACTTAAATGTTCATGTAAAACAGCTGTTTTTAAAAAAGCATCATTTCATAATCTTGAGGATTGTCAGAAATTGACCATACACGTAGCGGATGGGTAACTTTGACTTTTATTGACTTCAGCTGAGCTATCCTTTAGAGGTTTAACAGAATAAATGAAATGCTGCTTGCCGTATTGCCCAAAATAAAAATGAAATGAGAAAATACACACATTGCCTTAAGCCAAATGTAAGGAGGTTGGAAAAAATAAAAAGCTCATACTATCAGAAAGTATGACGTTTGTGACTGCTTCTTTCAAAACAGTTAACTAGCCCAAGTTAAATTGGGGTATTAAAAAAAAAAAGGGCTGAGAAGGGAAAGAAGGAAAATTGTGTGTTTTACTCACATTTAAGTGCATAAGTGATGCTGATTTGAATATTGTCTGAATCCTTTAATTATTGAGTTTTTAGTCAAGATTAGAAATTTAATCTAATGTCACTTAGAGACACTTGAAAACAGGAGATGATAGGTACCGATATGCACTTCAGGGGAATTTTGTTTATATGCGCAGTCTCTCCCTTTACCTTACCCAACATTGTGAGTCCCCCCCCCTACTCCCCCAGAATAGGAGGAGTTCAAAGACTTTCAGATATAATGCAGCAGTTCCGGGACCACGTCAGTAGCCTCAGCTGAAAGTATCTGTAGGTGTTGCCAGATACATTTCAAGGCAAGGTGCTGAGTTTTGAAAAATATACACTTCTTTCACAGATTCACTGACTCCTTATGACAATTTGGCTATAATCTTTAGGATGACAAAAGTTTAGGGCAGGAAGTTCTTAGCAATATAGCAGAGAGATGGGAAAGAGCGGGCACATTTAAAAAAAAAAGATATTAAGGATAGAAGCTTAAAAAGTGGACATGTTCAGATAAAGGCAAAAAGAAACAGACATCTATTCACCTGAAAACAAGACATAGGCTATTTATGTCTGAAGAAAGAAAATACTCCCCAATAATCTAGGGTAGACAGCAAGTGTATGCTTCCACCCTTGGCTGAAAAGATGTATTCAACCTTGAACAAAGGAAAGTACAGTGAAGAGAGTAGTTAAGAAAATTGGCAACGTTTATGCCCAGCCAGCGGATATTGCATTTCCTAATCATGCTCCTCATAGCACTCTGCTAGCCTTGCGGAGGGCTTGTATGGACCTGTTTGCTGTTTTTGGAAATGACTAAGGAAAAAAAGGAATTAAATCCCTCTCAAATAGGGGATGCAAGACTCAAATGCAAGAGTTTTGACCCCTAAGTTTAGTTGAAAAGGCCCACCAGAATGATTAGCTGCCATTTATTAAGTACTTACCCCAAAGCATGCTTTCACCTTAGGGAGCCTGGCTTGGCATGTGCTTCTACCCCCATTTCCCAGGTAAGTAAATTGAGGCAAGCAAAAGCACATCTCTGTGAACCAGAAGAACAGAGACAGGAGATGTGGAAGCAAGATAGAGTTTTTCTTCCAGACATGAGCACAATTTGAATATTAGAAAAATTCAAACATTGTTTGAAAAGTCTAAACCAAGAGTAACAGGAAACAATACCCATGTTCTTAGAAGTCACACTAAAAAAAAACATTTTTTGGCAACTCTTGGCAAGTTTGTGTATACGAAAACTGTGTTGTCCTGTTTAGATGTGCTTACCTAGTACCACCTGGTGGCAGCCAGAAATATTTCAGGACAGAAGAAAACATTGAAAATGCTTACCCCAATTTCCTGAATTACAACTTTGGTTTCCACCAAGGGTTGCTAAGTAACAAAAATATTATGGGAGTAGGATCGCGTGTGCTAGGTGCTTTGAACTTGGCGGAGAGGTAGCGCAGACCTCTGTCGTGTGCTGACAATGCCAAGTATCCCCCTCCTCCCATTTATCATGAATACACTTTCAGGAGGCTTTTCCTGAGGCATACACGGTAAATGTGTATTACTTTGTTCTGTCTCTCTGATTCCAGACATTGATGTATCAAACTGCTCACTACCAGTACAAACGTAGAGTAAATGATGGCAGCAGAGGAAAAGCCTAACTGGAACACACAGGGTGCCAAACCCATCACCTTGGCCTCCTTAATATCAGGTTACAGCTAATTGTGCTAGCAACACTTTTCAGTCTCTTGCCCAACGTTATGTAATAGTGACTTTCTTTTCATCACTGACTCAAATTGCTTTTTCAGATCTTTTCCCCTGAAAATGCCTTATCTTCCTCTAGGCACTCTCCCATAAAACATTTATTCAACCAATATTGATTGAGTATCCACTGTTGTCAAATACTGCATTAGATAACCTGAAAATAAGCATTAAATTAGGGGACTAAGATTCTTACTGTTATCATTCTATATGTAAGAGGTAAATAATAATAATGATGACTTATTTGTTGCTATTATGTGCTGGGAACTGTTTTCAGTTTTTTATCTTAATTGATTAATTCAATGCTCAAAACCTGTGAGGAAGGTACTATCATTAAGCCAGTTTTACTAATGATAAAATTGAAGCCCATGGTAATGAGGTGCCATGGTCGCCTGAACAGTAAATGATAGAAATGAGATTGAAACCCAACCCAGACTGATTCCAGAATTCATTCCTAATCACTGCTCTCTACTGCTTTTCAATAAATAACAACCACAAACAAATGTCAGCAAGAAAACTAATAAACAATAATTTATAATAGCAAAATGTGCTACAAGAAGAGTCAGTAACAGCAATAGAGAGAGAGGGATGGTGGGAGAGAAGGGCGGAGAGAGAGGGGAGCTATCTTTGACAACTCTGGATGGCCAGAGCTGAGACCTAATTGATAGGAGAGAAGTCAAACTGCAAATTTCAAAGAGAAGACCTTCGTAGGTAGAAGGCACAGCAAATGCAATGTCTGTGAAGGTTTAAGGAGCAGAAAAATGGTGTCTGAAGTTGAACCATGAGGAAGAATGTGGGGAACAATGAGATGTCGCTGAACAACTGTTAGAATGTCTACTATCAAAACAGAAAAAAAAGATAAAAGATAATAAGTGTTAGCAAGGCTGTGGAACAAGGGAACCCTTGGTAGAAATATAAATTTTAAAAGCTACTATGGAAATCAGTATGGAGGTTCTTTCAAAGGTTAAAAAAATAAAATGGAACGTCCATATGATCCAGCACTCCCACTTCTGGATATATTTTCAAAGGAATAGAAATAAGTACGTTGAAGAAATATCTGCATTGTCATGGTCATTGAAGCATTGCTGATGACAGCCAAGGTATAGAATCAACTTCCATGTCTATCAACAGATGAATGGATAAGGATAATGTGATATAAACACACGCACATTGTAACACCAGTCAGCCTTTTAATAAAAGAAATCCAGTGGTGTACACCTACGTGGATGAACCTCTAAGACCTTATGTTAAGTGAAATAAGTCATGTCCAGAAAGGCAAGCACTGCAAGGTCTCACTTATATCTGGAATCAAAAAATGTCATCATAAAAGTATGGAGTAAAAGGATGGTTCACAGGTGCTAGGATTGGGGGTGGAAGAGAGATACAGAATCCCAGTTTGATTGGAAGAATAAGTTCAAGAGATCTATTGTGCAGCAATATGGCTGCAGTGAACACCACTGCATCATACATTTGAAACTACTAAGAGAGTAGATTTTAAATGTTTTCACCACAAAAATGTAAGGATGTGAGCAAATGCATATTCATGTGTGGTCTCGAACGAGCCATTCCGCAACCTGGGCATATTTCAAACTGTCATGCTGTACATGATAGATAAACACTATTTGATTTAACAATTCAAAACATAAAAAATATTTCTAAAAAAGAATGTGAAAGAGAGGATGTTGAAAACAATGGCAGGGGTCTGATCTTGGTGGGCCTTGAAAGTAAAGGTAAGAAGTAAGAAAATGTGTCGTCTAGGACTGCAAAGATGCAGCCAGGCTCTCCAGGAGATCCCTTCTAATTGCAAAGGAAAGCTGTTAGGTGGTTTTGACAAGGAGACGATATGATTGCTTATATTGCCCAGATTGCTGCTGTTGAAATATTTCCCACTATCTGCAGCTTTGAGAGTATTTCTCAAGATTCTTCACCATGTACCCAGGTGCACCTGCACCTCATGTTGCAAATGTCCTTAGCTGGTTCTCTCATCAAAAGGCCAACAGCCTGCCTTCTCTTCACTGGTGTTTTCCAGACGTTCCTTCTTCTAGTTGATCTGCAAGTCCACTTATAACATCCAACACCAGTGAAGGGAGAGCCATAATTATATCTCCTCTGACTAAAGACATCCCAACAGTGCTAAAAGCAAATGAAATCATGTTTTATTGCTGGAAAGTGGAGACTGTTTGGCATTTAGTAAAGCAAATGTTTGACCCAAGGGCACTATTGTACCAGTGTTAGTCATGAATCTCTTCTAGGTTTGCTTTATTAAGTTTCAAAATTTTACTCTTTGATAAATAATGTTCCAACGGTGAATGTTAAAGGCCCAAAGGAAAGAATTACAGTGTCTGCAGTAATGGTATGTAATGAATGCAGTGAGTTCACAAGAAACTGGCCTCTTTGTCAAAGAGGAGGCAGGTGCATGCTGCTTCAAATACAAGGAGTCTCTGAGCTCCCATCGTGTTCTGTAATACGTGCCACAGGCATCAGATTTAGTCTTGCCTATTAGATTAAAAACTCCCTAAATAGAGAGGTTTCACAGCTTTTCACTACCTTGGCAAGAAGCATGACAACTTTTAATTGATAAGGTCATTATGGTTTATTTGCATGAATGGATGCATGAGTGAATGGATGGGAATTCAGAGGTCCTGAGGGTCAGAGGGCAGGATGGGTGATGCTCTCCCCATAAGGGAATCTTGGTAATGATCAAACCAGGGGAGTGAACATGTGACGAAGAGATAAAAGATCATCCAGAATGAGTCTTTAAAAGAAGCTTCAGCTTCAAAATCTACAGAATGACTGATGAGTATGTCTCCTGTTTCCAAGTATAAAGCTGGGTAAATCAAGGACGTTTTATCAAATGATATTGAGGACAAAACTTGGCACCCACTCCTGATTTCCTCTTAGACTACCTAACTCTGGGTCTCAGCTTAAAAGTCTTTATGTCACTTCCCTTAGGAGGATATTCCCAAACTACAAGGCTGGTTAAGTGTCCCTCCCAGATGGCATTTTGCCCAAGAATTTACTGTAATTGCCACACATATGCCTATATTGTTCCAAGTTAGTAGTAGTATTTACTATTAACTTGGAATATATAATACTAGTAGTATTTACTACTAACTTTGGATAGTAGTATTTATACTAGTATTTATTAAAATTAGCAAGAACATTGCCTCTTGGGAGGAGAAGTTAGCTCTTCTAAACTTAAGACCCATCAACAGATCCTTCCCTTCCAGTACAAACCTTTAAATGCCTCTTTGTAATAAAGACATCAGATTGTTACTAAACAATTATTTTTTGGTCAATATTGTATTCACCACATTATCGTAATACACATGTGTGTATTTTTTATTAGTAGGGTCCATTTTTGAATATCTACCCAAGTTACCCTTTTGTATGTTTGTCTCAAAGTATTCAGAATGGGAGGGAAATGAGGGTACACGCAAAGAAGACATTATAATTGCCAGCATTGTCTTTTTGTCCTTTTATTCATCCCAAATGATAAAAACAGTTTAAAAAATTCTCTTTGAAAATATCTCTGAGATCCATTCTAAAATGATTAATTTAATTTCATACACTGTATGTTGTTTTATTAGCCTTTTAGTTATTTTGCTTTCCCTAATAAATATTTTAGTTTCTCATCACATAAATTAATTTTTAATATTTTCAAAGTAGAACTTCAAATGTACAGATATTTATATCCATGTTACTACTATAAATCAATCTTTTTTCTTATTTAGAAACACCACAAATAAAAAATGTGTTATTAGGATTCTAGTCATAAACTCTAGAACTAGAAGTCTGATTTATGTTATTAATCTGGAATTACTTTAAGAACCTTTTTTTTGTGTTTGTTTATTTTGGAACGATATAGAAGTGAGATTTATGAATGCCTGGGTAATTGTATTTTTAGGTGCTTATTAAAAATGCTGTTATCATAATAATTTCAGTATATCTGTGATCATTGTAGACTTGGTGCATAAGTAATTAGATTCAATAGAAAGTATATCTGGTTCTTTAAAAGCCTGTTACAAATCCTTGATGGAAAAAATATTTATTGCCTGTACAGCATCCTCAGCCCCCACCCTCGCTATCTCCTCACTGATGGGTACAGTGCATGACTCAACGTGGGGGTTCGATGAGCTGCCATTAGCTTAAAGAGTAAATAATAGGGAAGAACTGGATGGAGTTAGCTCATGTAAACTAGAAGGAGAAATATTGCTAAGAGAAGTAAATGAGGTGTCATTTGGAAGAGGACACAAGGGCAAAGAGGCATTTTAAAAAAATGTTTTCTCATATATTATAAATGCAACATAGGTTGGTTTTATGAAGTTTAGAAAATAGAAACAGGAAGAAAATTAAAGTTACTCTTCAGTTCTCAAACCAGAAATAACACACTGAACTTCTCCAGTGAAGACATCCACATGTGCACATGGAGAATACGTGGAGATTCATGTGATTCTTTTAGAATTTTGCCATATCTACCCATGACTGAAGAATTTCTTTGCTATTTCTTGAAAACATTCTTCATCATGTTCCCTGATTTACAGTGCTACTCTATTTCTACAATGGTTATCCTTGAGCAAAAATCTTTGGACATATATGTTTTTTAATATTTATTGGGGATAGGGTGGCGCCTGTGGCTCAGTGAGTAGGGCACCAGCTCCATATGCTGGAGGTGGCAGGTTCAAATCCAGCCCCAGTCAAAAACTGCAGAAAAAAAAAATCTTTACTGGGGATAGATTTAAGTGAAGACTATTTTATGAATTGAATACATGATATGAATGTTTGTGTCCCCCCAAAAATCCATGGGTTGATATCTTCAAACCCCAAAGTGAAGTCCCAAGGGAGGTGAAACCTTTTAGATGGTGATTACCTTGTGAGGGTGGAGACTTTGAGAATGGAATTACTGCCCTCATAAAAGATGTCCCAGAGCACATTTGTCCCTCCCATCATCTGAAGACCAGCTAGAAGGTGCCACCTCTGAACCGGGGACAGGCCCTCCCCAGGTACTGAATCTGTCAGTGTCACAATCTTGAACTTCCAAACTCCAGAATGGCGAGCAATAAATTTCTGTTGTTTACAGGCCACCCAGTTTATGCTATTTTGTGATAGAATCACAAATATATTAAGAAAATAGCTAAAGCTGCTACTGAGATTGAGGGAGATGAGCCACAGTAAGGAAAAAGTTGAACGTGTCACTCAAAGGGGAAAGAATAAATGAGGGAGCGAGGTCTGGAGGGAAGCCAAGTGGACGGGAAAAAACCCAGGCTGACCAATGTGTTTTAGAAAATGCCTGGGAGACAAACTCCTCTAAGGTAGAAAGGGAGAAGGAAAGATGATGGGAAAGATAGATGTTGGGCGCTGGGAGACAGAAAGCTAGAGGAGGTTCTCCTTGGATGACTCCTTCACATAGTGACACAGGAAACATCATTCATTTGATGATAATGGGAGGTTAGACATATAGTCAGGTGTGTCAGGAGGTCATAGAATAGTTATGTTTGGAAGCAAAAGGGCAGCAAAGTCATGTAAATACTAACATTTGCACCAGTTAATACCTATGATTTCATGTAGTATCATCACCAACCCTGTGAAATAGAACTATAAATGAGGAAATTAAGCTTATAAGCAACTACTAATGGCGCATGGTTACTGTGTCTGGAAATAAACCTGGGCCTATGAATCCATGAATCGGCTACCTTCACGTGAACTCCAGTAACAAGAATATCACAGGCACAAGATGAACCCAGTGGCACCTGGAAGTGCCATCCTCGAATCTGAGAAACGGTGCCGTAGATACACAGTAAAACAGCAACAGTAGCATTTTTATGTTTCAAGTCAATATTTATGTTTTCCAACTGGAGAAACAGGTGAAAGAACTTTCGTTGACTTTCAAGTATATTTTCTAACTTATAATTGCATATATAATCAGAATTAAGCCTTATGTCCTTTGGAGCCACCAGACTAACCACTTTCATTAAGAAGTAGGACCTTATTTCTTAGGCAGATAATTAAAGTGTTTTGTAATGAAGATGGAATTGGTAGTGTCTTATGTTAAGTAAATCCACAGGGATTTATAGCTGAAGTAGGTTGAGGTTTTAATAGTGAAAAGATGTTTCTGATAAACCTGCCTGGGGCGTGCTAACAGATAGGTCTCTTTCAAGCTAAGGTGAACTGTTGAGTGCTGAATTTAATTTGGAAAAGTATGATAACCTATAACATTTGGGGGGAGAAATTATTGGAAACTTTGTTTAAAGTTTGATCTGTAGATGTGCTCTAATTTTAACACAGTAGTTTTAAAATGATCACTCATGCATTTAAAAGCTGTGTTTTAACCCCTATTATCTACAAGAAGGATGTGAATTAGAGGATTGGAGAGAAGAGATATTGAGATAAACATATTCGTCCCTGCCTTTGAGAATCTGACCTCTGGGTCTGATCAGACGTCTTGAGAATAGTTTGTGCTCAAAGCATTTTTATTAAATGGAACTCCAAAAACTCAGTTGGCAGGGTCAGGGGTCAGGGATCACTTTTGTGACTCTACAGAGCGTCTCTATACAGCAGGCATTCAATAGCTCTTGAATGAATAAGCCACTGGCACCAGCCATCCTGGTTCAGGGCTCTGCAATTCCCCATGACGAAGTCTGTATCTTTTCTTTCTGACTTGGAAATTTGCTACAAAGTAGACGCAATTAAATAAAAATGAAAGTACGTACGTGGGTCATTATGAAAGTTCTGAGATATACATAAATCAAGAAACATCAAATCTGCCCAGACAGAAACAAAGGAAGCCCTCCCAGCAACAAAGGCGCTGTCAACTCTTTCTCTTAGAAGTTAAATAATGAACCCATAGTACGCTCTGTCTCAAAATGTTTATAGTGACTGCGGATTTGCTGAGGAGAATCTGCTCACTGAATGCCTGTTTATCGCCAAGAGTAGGCAAGGAATAAATGGGATAGCTAAAACTTTGAAGGCAGACTCTGAGTGATGGAGAAAAGTGTTATATTGTTTTTATGTTCTAGGAAGGAGCTTGAGATTCAGAAAGAACTTCAAAATTGTTAGAAGCAGTAAAGCCCACATAAATGTCAACATGCAGTGATTTTCAATTTTGTCACCTGTAGCATCGCCCACCCTTTTCATATGAGGCCAGTGCCCAACCCCAGTTGATGTATGTATTGGGTGAAGATGACCTTGATAATTCTCTCACCCCAAGCTGCTTTTAGTCCACTCTACTCTTGTCCGCCAAAGCTTGCGAGGCATCTGCCAAATTTAGCTGTGAGCCAGGAAGTGAAATGCACGTCCTTGCTTTTCAGAAGAGAAAACAAAGAGACAACTAAGGCCATATTAGTTAGATTACAACTGCGGGTTAACACTTGTCCTAGATTAAGAATTCAATCTACACCTATGGTGCATCTTAGAAGGGCACAGGTGAAACTTACTAAATGAAGATGATAAAGGTCTTAACATGATAACTAAGAAAATGACAAGAAGGCTATGTTAACCAGTTTGATGAAAATATTTCAGAGTGTATATGAAACCAGCACATTGTACCCCATGATTGCATTAATGTACACAGCTATGATTTAATAAAAAAAATTAAAAATAAAAAATAATTCGGTCTACAGTCTTGGACTTAAATCCCAGCTCAAGTCC